>CM071946.1:222500-502500 GCA_036784905.1 Acrossocheilus fasciatus | reverse complement strand
AGGGTGACACAGGTGTGTGTGTGTGTGTGTGTGTGTGTGTGCTGATTGTTGTTGAGGGTGACACAGGTGTGTGTGTGTGTGTGTGTGTGTGTGTGTGCTGATTGTTGTTGAGGGTGACACAGGTGTGTGTGTGTGTGTGTGTGTGTGTGTGTGTGCTGATTGTTGTTGAGGGTGACACAGGTGTGTGTGTGTGTGTGTGTGTGTGTGCTGATTGTTGTTGAGGGTGACACAGGTGTGTGTGTGTGTGTGTGTGTGTGTGTGTGCTGATTGTTGTTGAGGGTGACACAGGTGTGTGTGTGTGTGTGTGTGTGTGTGCTGATTGTTGTTGAGGGTGACACAGGTGTGTGTGTGTGTGTGTGTGTGTGTGTGTGTGTGTGCTCTGAGTGCTGATTGTTGTTGAGGGTGACACAGGTGTGTGTGTGTGTGTGTGTGTGTGCTGATTGTTGTTGAGGGTGACACAGGTGTGTGTGTGTGTGTGTGTGTGTGTGTGTGTGTGTGTGTGTGTGTGTGTGTGTGCTGATTGTTGTTGAGGGTGACACAGGTGTGTGTGTGTGTGTGTGTGTGTGTGTGTGCTCTGAGTGCTGATTGTTGTTGAAGGTGACACAGGTGTGTGTGTGTGTGTGTGTGTGTGTGTGTGTGCTGATTGTTGTTGAGGGTGACACAGGTGTGTGTGTGTGTGTGTGTGTGTGTGTGTGTGTGTGTGTGTGCTGATTGTTGTTGAGGGTGACACAGGTGTGTGTGTGTGTGTGTGTGTGTGTGTGTGTGTGTGTGTGCTGATTGTTGTTGAGGGTGACACAGGTGTGTGTGTGTGTGTGTGTGTGTGTGTGTGTGTGTGCTGATTGTTGTTGAGGGTGACACAGGTGTGTGTGTGTGTGTGTGTGTGTGTGTGTGAGTGAGAGAGATAGTGTGTGTGTGTGTGTGTGTGTGTGAGAGAGAGAGATAGTGTGTGTGTGTGTGTGTGTGTGTGTGTGTGTGTGAGAGAGAGAGATAGTGTGTGTGTGTGTGTGTGTGTGTGTGTGTGTGTGTGTGTGTGTGTGTGTGTGTGTGTGTGAGAGAGAGAGATAGTGTGTGTGTGTGTGTGTGTGTGTGTGTGTGTGTGTGTGTGTGTGAGAGAGAGAGATAGTGTGTGTGTGTGTGTGTGTGTGTGTGTGTGTGCTCTGAGTGCTGATTGTTGTTGAGGGTGACAGGTGTGTGTGTGTGTGTGTGTGTGTGTGTGTGTGTGTGTGTGTGTGAGAGAGAGAGAGATAGTGTGTGTTCTGAGTGCTGATTGTTGTTGAGGGTGACACAGGTGTGTGTGTGTGTGTGTGTGTGCTGATTGTTGTTGAGGGTGACACAGGTGTGTGTGTGTGTGTGTGTGTGTGTGTGTGTGTGTGTGTGTGTGTGTGTGTGTGTGTGTGTGTGCTGATTGTTGTTGAGGGTGACACAGGTGTGTGTGTGTGTGTGTGTGTGTGTGTGTGTGTGTGTGTGTGCTGATTGTTGTTGAGGGTGACACAGGTGTGTGTGTGTGTGTGTGTGTGTGTGTGTGTGTGCTGATTGTTGTTGAGGGTGACACAGGTGTGTGTGTGTGTGTGTGTGTGTGCTGATTGTTGTTGAGGGTGACACAGGTGTGTGTGTGTGTGTGTGTGTGTGTGTGTGCTGATTGTTGTTGAGGGTGACACAGGTGTGTGTGTGTGTGTGTGTGTGTGTGTGTGCTGATTGTTGTTGAGGGTGACACAGGTGTGTGTGTGTGTGTGTGTGTGTGTGTGTGTGTGTGCTGATTGTTGTTGAGGGTGACACAGGTGTGTGTGTGTGTGTGTGTGTGCTGATTGTTGTTGAGGGTGACACAGGTGTGTGTGTGTGCTGATTGTTGTTGAGGGTGACACAGGTGTGTGTGTGTGTGTGTGTGTGTGTGTGTGTGTGTGTGTGTGTGTGTGTGTGTGTGTGTGTGTGTGCTGATTGTTGTTGAGGGTGACACAGGTGTGTGTGTGTGTGTGTGTGTGTGTGTGTGTGTGTGTGTGTGTGCTGATTGTTGTTGAGGGTGACACAGGTGTGTGTGTGTGTGTGTGTGTGTGTGTGTGTGCTGATTGTTGTTGAGGGTGACACAGGTGTGTGTGTGTGTGTGTGTGTGTGCTGATTGTTGTTGAGGGTGACACAGGTGTGTGTGTGTGTGTGTGTGTGTGTGTGTGTGTGCTGATTGTTGTTGAGGGTGACACAGGTGTGTGTGTGTGTGTGTGTGTGTGTGCTGATTGTTGTTGAGGGTGACACAGGTGTGTGTGTGTGTGTGTGTGTGTGTGTGTGTGTGTGCTGATTGTTGTTGAGGGTGACACAGGTGTGTGTGTGTGTGTGTGTGTGCTGATTGTTGTTGAGGGTGACACAGGTGTGTGTGTGTGCTGATTGTTGTTGAGGGTGACACAGGTGTGTGTGTGTGTGTGTGTGTGTGCGCTGATTGTTGTTGAGGGTGACACAGGTGTGTGTGTGTGTGTGTGTGTGTGTGTGTGTGTGCTGATTGTTGTTGAGGGTGACACAGGTGTGTGTGTGTGTGTGTGTGCTGATTGTTGTTGAGGGTGACACAGGTGTGTGTGTGTGTGTGTGTGTGTGTGTGTGTGTGTGTGTTGATTGTTGTTGAGGGTGACACAGGTGTGTGTGTGTGTGTGTGTGTGTGTGTGCTGATTGTTGTTGAGGGTGACACAGGTGTGTGTGTGTGTGTGTGTGTGTGTGTGTGTGTGTGCTGATTGTTGTTGAGGGTGACACAGGTGTGTGTGTGTGTGTGTGTGTGTGTGTGTGTGTGTGTGTGTGCTGATTGTTGTTGAGGGTGACACAGGTGTGTGTGTGTGTGTGCTGATTGTTGTTGAGGGTGACACAGGTGTGTGTGTGTGTGTGTGTGTGTGTGTGTGTGCTCTGAGTGCTGATTGTTGTTGAGGGTGACACAGGTGTGTGTGTGTGTGTGTGTGTGTGTGTGTGTGTGTGCTCTGAGTGCTGATTGTTGTTGAGGGTGACACAGGTGTGTGTGTGTGTGTGTGTGTGTGTGTGTGTGTGTGTGTGTGTGTGTGTGCTGATTGTTGTTGAGGGTGACACAGGTGTGTGTGTGTGTGTGTGTGTGTGTGTGTGTGCTCTGAGTGCTGATTGTTGTTGAAGGTGACACAGGTGTGTGTGTGTGTGTGTGTGTGTGTGTGTGTGCTGATTGTTGTTGAGGGTGACACAGGTGTGTGTGTGTGTGTGTGTGTGTGTGTGCTGATTGTTGTTGAGGGTGACACAGGTGTGTGTGTGTGTGTGTGTGTGTGTGTGTGTGCTGATTGTTGTTGAGGGTGACACAGGTGTGTGTGTGTGTGTGTGTGTGTGTGTGTGTGTGCTGATTGTTGTTGAGGGTGACACAGGTGTGTGTGTGTGTGTGTGTGTGTGTGTGTGTGTGTGTGCTGATTGTTGTTGAGGGTGACACAGGTGTGTGTGTGTGTGTGTGTGTGTGTGTGTGTGTGTGCTGATTGTTGTTGAGGGTGACACAGGTGTGTGTGTGTGTGTGTGTGTGTGCTGATTGTTGTTGAGGGTGACACAGGTGTGTGTGTGTGTGTGTGTGTGTGTGTGTGCTCTGAGTGCTGATTGTTGTTGAAGGTGACACAGGTGTGTGTGTGTGTGTGTGTGTGTGTGTGTGTGCTGATTGTTGTTGAGGGTGACACAGGTGTGTGTGTGTGTGTGTGTGTGTGTGTGTGTGTGCTGATTGTTGTTGAGGGTGACACAGGTGTGTGTGTGTGTGTGTGTGTGTGTGTGTGTGTGTGTGTGTGCTGATTGTTGTTGAGGGTGACACAGGTGTGTGTGTGTGTGTGTGTGTGTGTGTGTGTGCTGATTGTTGTTGAGGGTGACACAGGTGTGTGTGTGTGTGTGTGTGTGTGTGTGTGTGTGCTGATTGTTGTTGAGGGTGACACAGGTGTGTTTCTGACAGGATTACTGAAACAGAGATGGACACAATTACATCAAAAAGTGTTTAGTTACAAAATGTCCAAACTCATCAAATGTTTTTAATTAAAATACAAGTAATTTGTAAAAATACAACCAATATTTACAAGCAGTCCAGTGCAAGAGACCGTGCCGTTACACACACACACACACACACACACACACACAAGAGAAAGATAAGTGCTTTTCTGTCCTTGAACAACTTAAAAACAGCACATTCTTCCTCGAACACTACACCATATGTCCAGTGCATGCTCATCATATTCCTGCTCGTGTCTGTTTACTGGAATACCATCAATCAGTTCTACGCTTCATTTATTATGTTTCTTTATCATTTCTTTATAAGCGTGTTACTGAATCCGTGCTGTGCAGCGGTGAGGTCAGAGCTCCTGACGGCTCGAGCTGATTCACTGACCACAAGATTATGTTATGTTTAGTCCACAGGCTTTCATTTTTCGTTTCATGCTACATGTTTTTAGTATATAAATATAATTTCCCAGATCCATAAATACCATGGTATTTACAACATGCTTCAAAGAGTACCATAGTCATCCCAGAATAATTTTATTATTTTACTAAAGATTAAACCAGTGAGTGTTTGATCAGACGCTGTGTTTCTGTGACAGGACCCCGGCTCCGAGTGTGTGTCGTCTCCGGCGGGTCAGAGCTCCAGCAGATCCAAGGTGTGTGTGACCCCTCGCCAGCATTCAGATAGAATCAGCATTTCATATTCACAAACTATGCAACAAGAAACATAATCCAAACATTTTTATAATAGGGAGAAAAAAAAAAAAGAAAAAAAAAAAAAAAAAAATATATATATATATATATATATATATATATATATATATATATATATATATATATATATATATATATATATATATATATATATATATATTATGAAATAAGGGAAGATAAAGGTCGTGAATTTGTCTGTAACAACTTCATTTATTTGATTTTTAACTTAATCTTAACTGTCCATATTTCTCTTGTAGACTTTATTTTACACTTTTTGCAGCCAACGTCTTCTAAGTTTTAAATCTTGAACAGCAAGATTTTTAATGTTTTTTAAAAAAGTATTTTCTGCTCACCAAGCCTGCATTTATTTGATCCAAATATTTACTATTTAAAATAACTGGTTTCTATTAGAATATATAGTAAACTGTAATTTATTTCTGTGATCAAAGCTGTATTTTCAGCATAAGGATTCTTTTTGATGAATAGAAAGATCAGCATTTATATGAAATAAAAAGCTTTTGTTACATTATACACTACACCATTCAAAAGCTTGGAGTCAGTATGTATATATATATATATTTGGGGGGTGGGGGGTGATGATAAAGACATTTATAATGTTACAAAAGATTTCTATTCATCAAAGAAACCTGAAAAAAACTACTCATCTGTTTTCATCATAATAATAAATGTTTTTGAGCAAAAATCAGCATATTAGAATGATTTCATTGTATGGACCAAACCGCTAAAACAGAACTCAGATAGCTTCTTTAATAAGTCAAGCTCCAGAAAGCGTTGGGAAGAGCGTGAGCAGATGATGTTGTTTTCTCTTTAAAGCTGGACACGCTGTCTAAAGAAGATCTGATCAAGTTCGCTAAGAAACAGATGGTGGCAATGCAGAAGATCAAGTCCAAATGCGCCGGTAAGATTATAATAGTTGCTTCTTAATTGTAAAAAATAATTTGTAAAAGCTTAATAGTGTATTTTTTTCCCAATGTTGTAAAACAGGTTTAGAGAAGGAGGTTGAGGAGCTGAAACATCCTCCGAGCGTCTCGTCAGACTCCTCGGTGATCCAGGTTAGTGAACACCTGTGACTCTCACTAATTAACCTCACTTTCCTTCTGTTCGAAAATAATCTGGACAGATGTTTAACACACGCAGTGCTCTGTTAGGATCGGCTAGATTTACCAACAGATTGCTAGATTTAATAACTCTTCTAATGAAAAATATGATGCTAAAAGAGCAGAAGCACGGAGCTGAACTCCATCGGCCGTCTGTCCTGCTTTAATTTAAACGAGGAGTGGCGATGATGACGTGAAACGCTGAAGAAGGGAAGGTAAACGTTCCCACAGTAGCTTCAAAGGACATTTATTGACATAATATGATTGTCATATCAGTATCAGTAAAATGCTGATATATGAGTTAGCTTATTCTTCTGAAAATCTGTGAAGAATAAGACTATACTAAACACAAGTCCATCATCACGTCACTCGGGTCTGTTCCTGAGGAGCGTTCAGCCGATGATGGAAAAGAGCTGTATACTCAGAGACAGTTAAGCAGGAAGAATAGCTACAGCAGGGTTAGGAGGCTGATGTGTATGACGGATGTGAGAGTTTATGGTGTGGACAGGAGCTGAGTGAGCGCATGGAGGCCGTGCTGCAGGAGAAAGCTGAGGGTCAGCAGAGCCTGTCGTTACTGCGCCGAGACCACGAGCAGCTCAAGAAGCAAGCGCAGGTAACCTCACCTCCGCCGGGGGTCTCTGCCTTCCTGTCGTCTGGAGATTGCCCAAAGATAATACATATTAAACAAATAAATTGCAAGTATAATTAAAGTGAATAAATATAATATAATAAAAAACGTGCCCCTTTTAGACTTGCACTCTATTCATTTACTAACTGCTTGTTTTCTTTAAAAAAAACAAATAAACAAACAAACAAAAAAAAAACTAATACTAGCTTATCTTTTTGTGTTCTATCTATTTTTCTTATTTATTATACAATTAAAAAAAGCAAAAAAGGCCTCTAACACTATTCTTTTTCTATTCTATCTGCTTTAATTTTATTTATTTTATATATATATATATATATATATATACAATTTTTTTTTAAACCTTGTTACGTGTACTGCGTTAAGCTAACAGACACTTGCGTATCATTGCTCTTTTGTTGATTTTGATTGCTTCCATTGTCCTCATTTGTATAAAAGCATCTGCTAAATGACTAAATATTAGCGGCTCATACTATTTTATAGCACTTGGTATTCAGTTTATATTATTATTTTTAAGGAATTATGTAGTTGTTTAACTGTATACGCTTAATTATTGTCCTAATCAACTCCTAACCCTAAACATACACGTTGGTAACCCTCTTGAAATAGTTAACCTAATTTATTTCAGTGTATTCTATATATTCTTGTTTAAAATTCAGTTTTCTTGGAAAGAAAGACTTGTGTCTGTGAGGCTTCAGTTCGTTAGCCGCAGCGCTTCACGTCTGATGTGTGACGCACTGAAAGTGCAGTAAACAGTAAAACAATCGCGGTACAAATTAGTGTGATTATTAGTACTTTAATACATTTAAAATAATTTGAATACAAATGCTAATTTACAACATCCAGCAGCACAGTGAACTGTTTTGCACAGCTAAATGGAGATGCTGACACCCCCTCAAACACTCGAGTTCACGCTAACTCTTACATTAAAAATAAGATGGAAAGATAAAAAATGAATAGTTTCCATGGATCTAGTCTTCGCATCTGTTGATGTTTGAATCAGGTCTCCTCTGTTAGAATAGATGGCTCTGTCCCAAAAAATAGGGTCCTATGCGGTCCTAGAACTGCAGCCTCCAGTATTGCAGGAACATTGGGCTGTTTTTGTTCAGACCAATGCAGAACTCGACCCATGTTTCTACCCTGCAAACACGCAGATCTGTAAATGTGAACCGGTGGATCGATCAGAAGATAACTCATTATAAAAAATCTAAACAGTGTGTTTGTATGTTATTTAATTAATATAATAATTTATTGATAATTGTTTAAATTAATATAATAATTAATACTTTTGACTCATCCATTTTCTTAAAAAATGGTTTAAAGGCTGAAATGGGAAGTGTATCATTTTATAAAAATTTTTGTTTTTGTGAAAACTTCCATCTGAACTGTAAATCATGCTTTTTACAGTTTAATAGTTTACCATAGACGTTGCCCTACCCCACTCATATGGTATTAATTTTATTTGTGCAGGTCTTAAAAATGGTCTTAAAGTCTTAAATTTGAGCTTAAAAATCCTGCAGCAGCTCTGTATATTTATACAGTATTTGTATATTTCTTATTCTTTCTCCTCTAATAAGATACTGAAGTCTAATTAAAGCATGTTGACTTGTGTTTGGATTTACAGTTATGAATCCATGGTTTTCATGTGTTCTTTCTGTAACTGTACATGCAATATTATTTTAACTCCACTGTGAAGTAACTGACTTTAGTTCACATGCATTTACAGGAGACCGCGACAAGATTAGCAGCTCTTCAGGAGGAACTAGACTTAAAAAACAAAGAGTACACAGAAATGCAGAAACACACAGCCGAGCTCACTGAGGACTTCAAGGCAGCCCGTACCGAATACGAGTCCAAAATATCTCAAGCTGGAGAGGAGCTGGCAGAAGCCCGGGGCCAGTGGACGGCAGCGACGGAGGATCTCAAAGACTCTCACCAGATGAGCCTCACCGAATCCCAGCAGGAGACGGAGAACCTCCAGAGGGAGATGGAAGCGCTGAGAAGACAGTACGAGGATGACGTGCGGTTCCTGGAGGAGCAGCTGGAGGTGAACGCGGCCGACTTCGAGAGGGAGCGAGAGCGGCTGCTTCTGCTGCAGGACGAGCTCTCAGAGCAGCTGGCGCTGAAGGAGGGATTCCTGCAGGACGTCCAGGAGGAGGAGGAGGACGCTAGCAGAGCCGCCGCGCCTCCCAAACACTCGCCGAGCTCCCAGACCTCGGACCTCCCGGCTTCAGACGACTCGAGCGACGAGGGCGGCGCAACCAAATCAGCGCTGGAGGACTTGCAGTCTCAGAACATGATGCTCCAGGAAGAGCTTGTGTTTCTGCGAAACGTGAAGCTGGAGCTGGAGTCCGAGCTGAAGCAGGCGCGAGAGGAGCTCACCGTGGAGAAGGAAGAGCTGGAGTTCAGAATCAACGAGCTGCAGATGAACAGAGACAGTGGAGAGACGTCTCTGAAGAGATGCGGCGTCCAAACCTCAGACGAGTCACACAGCGACGAACTGAAGGAAACCCGTGAAGAAGTGCAGCACGACGGACGCTCGGAGAGCACAGCAGCCGACGCGTTTGAGCAGCCTGTGAGCCTCGTCACAGATCAGGAGGATCTCGGAGGCAGAGCAGAGCGCTTCATGAAGCAGTACAGAGCCATGAATGAGCGCACCGCCGCCTCGTTGCAGGATCTGCAGGAGAAGCTCCAGAGTGTCTTCCAGCAGCGCGACCGGCTGTTAGAGCAGATCAGAAGCGCTGAAGAAACCTCAGAACCGGCAGAGGAGGAGGAAGGACTGGAGATGTCTTTTGAGGACCTGAGGAATACAAATGAAGAAATCCTAGTGAGCCTACAACACAAGGAGACTCTTGTCCTCGAGTTGAAGGAGATGCTGAAGTCCATGGCATCTGAATCGAAGCCGAATCAGAGAAGGAACCTGAGCGAGGAGAAGGAGGAGTGCTTGAAGACCCTCGAGGAGGACACCAGTGCTCTTCAAGCCCAACAGCAGGAGTCTCAAGACACCATCAGACTTCTCCAGTCTCAGATCACCAGTCTGTCAGAAGAGAGAGACGCCCTTCGGCGAGACATGGAGCGTCTCTCCGCCGCTCAGCGCCGCATCGCTGAGATCCTCCAGCAGAGTTTCTCTGAGGCGGAGGTGGACGGAGCGTCTGATATCTCCACCCTCGTAGAGCGGCTCTGGACCGAAGCCCAGGAGGAGAGGGCAGTCTTACGCCAGCGGCTGGAGGAGGCAGGCGAGGAGCGGGCGGCACGGATCCACGAGCTCCTGCAGGAGAAGGACCTGCTGAAGGCCAGTCTCGAGGACGTGCTGTTAGACACCGAGGGACTGCAGAAGGACCTGAGGGACATGCAAGCCATGAATGAGAAGCTGAGGGCAGAAAACCACAGCCTGCTCTCTGAAGTCGCTGACTTGAGCAGGAGTTTAGAGGAGAAAGGAAAGGAGTCGCCGGATGAAAGCGATGCTCAGCTTCAGGAGGCCGGCGAGCTCCAGCAGGCTCTTGCTGACAGAGACGCTGTAATATCTCAGCTCAGAGAAGAAGTCGGTCGCTTACAGGTATCGTGTGTTTGTGATGCAGGCTAGAATGTTTTCTTGTGTACAAGCGAAGTCAGTCACAAAGATCTCAAAAGAGAAAGCAAAGAATAGCAAGGACAGCTTCTATCTGTGCACGAAAGACCAGAGTGATGATATATTGATATATTTGATATATTTTTGTGTTCCCATTTGCTCCAAAAGCAAAAGAAAGAATCCACTATTGTGTTTCCATGAATTATAATAAGGGTTGCAAAAAGGTGGAAAATTTCCAGTAAATTTCGGAAACATTCCAGGATTTTTTTTTTAATCTTCCAGGATTTTTGGAAAATTTCCAGAAATTTTCATTGTACCCCATAAACACAATCAAGTAAAGAAAAAAAAGCAGTAAACCACCCCTTTAAAGATTTAGTTCACTTCCAGAATAATAACTTCCTGATCATTTACTCACCCCCATGTCATCCAAGATGTTCATGTCTTTCTTTCTTTTTAAGGTTTTTGAGGAAAACATTCCAGGATTTTTCTCCATATAGTGGACTTTAATGGGGATCAACAGGTTAAAGGTCCAAACTTCAGCTTCAAATGGCTCCACACGATCCCAGACGAGGAATAAAAGTCTTATCTAGTGGAATGATTGGTCATTTTCTTAAAAAAAAAAGTATATATATCTTTTAACCACAAATGCTCATCTTGTACTAGCTCTGCGACGCGCGTCCACGACTTTACGTAATCACGTTGCAGAGGTTATGCATGACGTTGATGGATATACGTCCTCCAACTTCAAAGTTGTCCAACATGATTGTTTTACCTTTTAAAGGGCATTTGATTAAGTCTTTGCATGTTTGGTTTTTAAACAATCCGCGTGTCTTGCGTGGTCTTTCCAGCGTGACTGCGTAAGGCCTGAGGCTGTGGACACAGAGCTACTGCAAGACAAGCATTTGTGGTTTAAAAAGTATATAAATGTTTATTTTTCTTTAGAAAATGACCAATCGTTCCACTAGATAAGATCCTCACTCCTCGTCTGGGATCGTGTGGAGCCCTTTGAAGCTGAAGCTCGGACCTTTAACCCGTTGATCCCCATTAAAGTCCACTATATGGAGAAAAATCCTGGAATGTTTTCCTCAAAAACCTTAATTTCTTTTCGACTGAAGAAAGAGAGACATGAACATCTTGAATGACACGGGGGTGAGTAAATGATCAGGAAGTTATTATTCTGGAAGTGAACTAATCTTGCATTAATGCTGTAAACATGCAGTTAACAAAGAGTTATTTATAGCAGAATTGCTCAAAAAATTCTAACAAAGATTTCTCATGTTTCTCTTCTCCTGACTGTCCACTTTCAGATGCGCAAAGAGTCATCGGCGTCTGATGAAAATGAAGAAGCGAAAGCGTTATCTCATGAAATAGGTAAGTGTGTTCACGTCAGACTTTGAGAAAACCTCTTAATTTCATGATGCTGTTTCTATTATATTCTTGATGATTTGTCTGTCACATAGAAATGCTGAAGAAAGAAAGCAAAGATAAGGATGAACGCATGAACAAAATCAAAGCTGTTGCGGTGAAGGCTAAAAAGGAGCTGGACAACAGCAAGAAAGAGGTTTGGCATGTCTCGTACTCGTGTGGACGGGGGTCAGGTAGCCGTGTCTGTCAGTGCTGTTGATCTGGGCTGTGTTTGGCGCTCTAGGTCGTCTCTCTGAGAGAAGAAGTGGACCAGCTGAAGACTGAGCGAGACTCATTATCACGATCTGTGAAGGACATCATCCACGGCGCAGAGGACTATAAGGTTTTGAGTTCAGTCCTCTAATAGAGGTTTAATTCATGTGTAGATGAGAGATTTACTAGTGAAAAACAATGCTTCTCTAGAACCTGATGGTGGATTATGACAAGCAGAGTGAGCTGCTGGATCAGGAGCGAGAGAAGCTGGAGCAGGCCAATAAACACAGCGAAGATCTGACCAAACGCCTTCAAAATGCCATTCAGCAGGTACTTCAGCAACAACCATCCATCCAGCATGTGAAAGCAAGTGTGATTTATGGGCGGAATAGGTTTAGAGTTGCACATAAAGACCAGAAGTTAATGTGATTGTCTATGCCTGTGGTTCTTCTGCTGGACACCTGTGTGAACGCGAGGAGAACCGACTTCATACAATCACTAAAAATCCGTAAATGAAGATCTTTGAGCAAAGCAGATGGCTGGAGTGGAGTGACTGTTTTGTGTTTTCTCAGCACGAGCTGCTGTCCTCCGAGCGAGAGGACCTCGCGGCCCGTATAGAGACGTTGCAGAGTAACGTCACGCAGCTGGAGGCACAGACGCTGGAGACGCAGAAGCTGAAGTGTGGGCTGGAGCGAGACCTGGAGGCAGAGAGGCTTTTAAGAGAGCAGAAGTCTAAGGTACAGCTCAGACAAACGCCTCTCTGATGCACCCCTCTCTCAGCGCTTCTGTTGTGTGTGAGGTGTGATCGGCGTGCGGCTGTGTTTTGTTGCAGGAGCTTCAGTCTGCAGTCAGAGAGGTGGAGGAGCTCCAGGCTCAGCTCAGCAGACGCACACAGCAGCTCCAGCAAACCGCTCAGGAGCTCGAGCAGCTGCGCAAGGCATGATGGAACCTCCTCACTCCTGCTAGCCCTCCTCCACAGACAGACAGATATTCAGACAGGACTCTACTATTAGTGTTGTTATTATTTTGGGCAGTATTTTGTCTGGAGTCTGGCTGTAGCTCAAGATCAGCACCCAGTTAGTAATAGTTTGAAAACAGTATCAGGAGAGTCTGAAACAAGATAAAAATACTGAGGAAGAACATACTTTTTTGCGGTGTGATCAAAAGTAAAGTAATTTTCAGCAGAGATATTGAAGCCTTAACTTTTTAATTACTTCATGAATTAATTTATAGTAACGGAGAGTACATTAAAGTTGTGTTTTCTAGCTTTGTGTTTCTGATACAGCTCATTGTCTTCTCCACTGATGCAGAACTGTATGGTGCAGGTTATGTGTTTAAGAGTCATTTCTTTCCGCTGAGACGCTGGTGTTCAGTGTTTGTGTTCCTCGTGTGGTGCTGTAGGACGCTCAGCAGAACACGCTGCTGGACATGGAGATGGCCGACTACGAGAAGCTGGTGAAGGAGCTCAATCACAAGCTCTGTGAGAAAGACAAGCAGACGGAGGAGCAGGAGATGCAGATCCAGGCGCAGAGAGAGCGGGAAGAGCGTCTGAGCGAGGAGATGGGTACGGTGCGGCTGATGTTGTAATCTGTGTGAAAGAGTCTGCCTCCAGCGCTGATGAATCTCATTATGTGCTGATTCTCTCAGAGTCTCTGAAGCTGCTGCTGGATCAGACGGAAGACAAAGCCTCCAGGATGAAGCAACTGCTGGTCAAAACCAAAAAAGATCTGGCAGACGCAAAACAAAAAGTGAGTCTCTGCAGGAATGCCCTGAATATACACCATACCAAGTTTCTGAACAGGGTTTTTTTTTTTAAAGCTTGCATTTATTTGCTCCAAAGTACAGCAAAGACAGTAACATTTTGAAATATTTTACTATTTAAAATAACTGTTTTCTATTTGAATATATTTTAAACTGTAATGTATTTCTGTGATGCGCAGCTGTATTTTCAGCATCATTACTGCAGTCTTCAGAGTCACATGATCTTCAGAAATCATCCTAATATACTGATTTACTGCTCAACAAACATTTCTGATTATGATCAATATTTAAAACAGCATTTTTTTCAGGATTCTTTGAATAGAAAGATGCAAAGATCGGGGGGGAAAGAAATTATAGAAATGAATACTTTTATTTAGCAAAGATGCTTTAAATTGATCAAAAGTGATGATAAAGACATTTATAACGTTACTAAAGATTTATATTTCAGATAAATGCTGTTCTTCTGAACTTTTTATTCATCAAAGAAACCGGAACAAATTCTACTCGGCTGTTTTCAACATCATAATAATAATAAATGTTTCTTGAACAGCAAAATCAGTATATTATTATGATTTCTGAAGATCATGTGACACTGAAGACTGCAGTAATGATGCTGAAAATACAGCTGCACATCACAGAAATAAATTACATTTTAAAATATATTCAAATAGAAAACAGTTGTGTTAAGTAGTAAAAATATTTCTAAATTTTACTGTTTTTGCTGTACTTTGGATCAAATAAATGCCTGCTTGGTGAGAAAAATAAACTTCTTTAAAAACCATAAAGAATCTTTCTGTTCAAAATCTTTTGACTGGTGGTGTAGATCCTTAAAGATGAGCCTTTGATTAGTCCGGTGTCACCTCGCTCTTGTGTTAGAGGAGCTGTGGTGGTGTTCACACAGTGATGCGGTGCATGTTGTCCTCAGGAAGCGGCGCAGGTGATCTCGCAGTCGGCTCTGAGAGGAGATCTGGAGGCCCATCAGCAGCAGCTGGAGGAGCTGAAGGTAGCAGCTGTGGTGAAGGTGTTCTGGGTGTCTGTATCTGTGCTGTGGCTCACTGTGTGTGTGTGTGTGTGTCTCAGATCCAGTGCAGCGAGCTGACGGCCGAGCGCCACCGGCTGCAGGAGCAGCTGAAGCTGATGAACGAGCAGCAGCAGCGGACGTCCAGCTCGTATCAGCTCAGTCTGACCGCGCTGCAGGACGAGTGCACGGCCGCTAAGGTGCTGCAGTGAACCCTAGAGCTGCCTCGTCTCTCCGTTAGATCCACACAGTCTAGCGTGTTATACTCATTCCAGCAGACAGATCGAAGCTCTGGCACTGACGTGTCACAGGACACAGGACACTATAGATTCTCCATTTCCGTTGCCATCTTCTAGTCTGCAGTCTTGTTAACAAACACAATTACAGCTCGCCATCAGCCCCAGCGGCTCCTGATAAATCATGCTCAACAGCAGCGAGAGGAAACGCTGCTCGGGGAAACGCACACATCATGTTATTCATTAGAGCAGCTCATACGGCTTCTGTGGCTCATACGTTATTATTATATTTTTAAACGCACTGTCTCTTGTGTTGTTTTGATCGCAGGCTGATCTTGCAGCGACGGTGTCTGAGTTTGAGAGTTATAAGGTGCGAGTCCACAATGTCCTCAAGCAGCAGAAGCACAAGAGCTCGGCCCAGAGCGACGGCGACGCTTTCAGACAGGAGAGGTGACGTCATGTTATAGCTGCTTTAATCGCAGAGGAGTTTAGAATGTGATTTCTCTACTAGCTGCCGTTTCTGTGATCTGTGAATCACTTTCAGTCTCTTTCTCCAGGCAGATTCATTCTCTCTAAAGCAGTTTCACTCACAGTCCAATTATAATATTGTGCTACAGCACTTTTGCAGATAAACTAATTTTGCGTGTAAACAAATTGAATTGTTTGGATAGAGCTGGAGAATAGTGTGCGTTCTGCAGTTCAACAGCAGCATGATTTAAACCGTAATTATTTTGTTTACTTTTTTAAGAGAATATATTTTACATTTAAAAATGTGATCTACTGATGCATCAATGTACAGAATAACGATACAGTTCACACCGTTTGCAGCATACCATTTAATTTTGCTGGGGGGGGGGTAGTCTTAAGCCTTATTCACATGGGACTAACTTCGTTTGAATTTTGATTCTTATCACATGACATAACCGTTTTTATTTCAGTAATTGATGCGTTTTATCAGAATTCAGTAGAAGGAAAGCTTACACTTTATTTTAAGGTGTTTCCAGGCTTAGTTAAACACATACAGTACGAGGAGAAAAGTAAAGGACCTAACACTGAGCCCTGCTGCACACCATACTTAACTCGACTGATATGACATTTCTTAGTTTAAATATTGTGAGAATGGATGGATAAGTGCATAATTCATGCAGTCTCTGTACTATGATGGGTCCTCAATCCTGTTTATCACAAATACAGTAGTTCAGTGTGTGTGAACTACAACAAAGGCAGTGTATCAATTTACGATGGTGATTAAACTGACTGCAGCCAACCATGCCTTCAATTATTTAATCTGTAGTGAACCATCTTAACTGCAAGCCAAAGGCTATGTGTTTGTGAACATGAAGAACACAAGCTCTAGTGCGCACTCTGGTGTTCATGACTGTGTAGAGAGACTTTCATTGTCTGCTAAATAAACAGAAACACATGACACACAGGCAGATTTCTACAGCAGCTCTGTACTCTTCTCATTTACAAAACGCTGATTCAGTATTCCTCAATTTACATCAAAACGCACATGGATTGCAGATTACTCAACTATATGTGCAAACCTTTAATAATTCAATAGTAGTCTGTAACAACTCTCCCATTTTAAATCTCCTCTTTAAGGCACATATTTAGTCAAATATTAAATAACGTAACATTTTCCTGTGACTGTTTATATTGTGATTTCTGTATTTTGTCGTGTTTTCCCCCGTGATTGCACCCATCAGACCTAGCTCTTCAGCAGAGCTGATATCTAACGCCTCTTTAACTGGAGCCGCTCCTGAAGAGAGTGAAACCTGTGTCTGGTGAAGGTGTGAGGTTGTGGCTCGCTCGGCCCTCGGCTCTGTGCTGGCGCGTGAGGTTGATGATGTGTTTGTTGTGTTAGAGAGCGCTCGGAGGCCGTGGTGGAGCAGCTGCGCAGCCGGCTGCAGGAGACGCAGCAGAGCCTGCAGTCCAGCACATCAGAGCTGCAGCAGCTGCAGGTGGAGCATGACCTGCTGCTGGAGCGACACAACAAGATCCTGCAGGAGACCGTCAGCAAAGAGGCCGAGCTGCGGGAGAGGTACCAGATCACTGCAACACCTACAGCTGCTGATCTTCACTTCTCTGATCAGTGAAAACCAGCTGCACCCTAACACTAGGGCTGTGAATGGTCACCGTTTTCATGATTCAGTTCATTACAGTTACAGTGTCTACAATTCGATATCACGATTATATCAATTTATTTTGTGCATTTTTATTAAATTAAATTATATGAGCTGGCTACTTTTTTAAATAATTACAAATTTATATATATATATATATATATATATATATATATATATATATATATATATATATATATATATATATATATATATATATGTATATATATATAAAATAATAATAATTATATATATATATATATATATATATATATATATATATAATATTATTATTATTATTATTATTATTATTATTATTATTATATATATATATATATATATATATATATATTATTTTTTTTTTTTTTTTTTTTTTTTTTTTTATTAAAGTAAATATAGCTTCAAAACATACAAGCAAATATAAAGTAATAAAGGGGGGAAAGACCATTACAAGGAATAAACAAAAAGTACTTGTGTAAAAAAAAAAAAAGTAATTGTCCGAGAGCTTACAGACAATCATGGTTATGAAGGTTTTTTCCCCTCAGCATTATTGTTGTTTGATTTCTGATGAGATCATAGACTGGCTGCTTTCACACTAATGCATAGATCCACAGTATTTCGACATATCAGATGTTTTTTGTCCTGTTCTGGAAACATAACTCACGGTGTTTACTTCAATTTTGTATCATAGAAGTATTGGGAGATGCAAGTGCATTTAACCGCAGCTGCGATCGAGCTTCAGGACAAACACAAGCGCACGTGACAGTCTGTCAGTATAGTTTTGTGCATCTAACACGTACTTCATTCCACACGGCAGAAATGAAAGCATCTCTAACAGTGAAGGGCTGAGCAGCACAGTGTGTCTCAAGAACTTTCTCTTGCAGGACTCATCGTTTCGTCTAATTAGATCTCATGCCATTATCATTTATTTATTTTTAAACGTGGGATTGTGAGCGAATGTCTTCTTTAAAGCCTCTGTAATGCTGTTGAAGCGCGTGCAATCAAAAACAAGAGTCTGTCGTTTGGCACACGTTGATGTTATCGTTGTGTTGACGGAGACTCGCTGCGTTCGTCTCTGGCTCACAGTTGTAGTAGAAGTGGTGGGATGCTTATGCTGGATGGATGACCAGGGTTGTCATTGTTTTTGTCTCGGGGACACACGACAGATGAATGCTGTCAAAGCGCATGCATGACACTCCAAATGATTGCTGTCTGAAAGAGACATGCACACAATGAGCCTTTTGTTTTACAGAGCCTCTCTCAGCCGGTCAGACCGCGTCTGCCTGAGCCATACGGACTCTCACATTACTTACAAACACAACCTGTGAATGCATTAAAAAAAGCCTCTTCATGAGCACAACACAGAATGAAATGCATCTGTTGTTGACAGTTATATACCAAAATGAATGCATCTTCGAGTCAGTAGCAGGTTTAGCCCTGTTAACAGTGACTAAAAGCGTCCTGTAGTCATCTGTGAGCTCCTCAAGAATATATGCCTTTATAATCTATAACAGCATGACCCTTATTTATATTTCATCTCTTTTATTGATTTTCACTATTACAAGCTTAATTTAAGCATGAATAAGGCCTTTCAAAAAACTCTCCGTAGAAGAAAATACTTCAAAAATGAAAGTCAAATCTGGATTTTTCAGTTAATTTTTCTGCATATTAAATGGATGAGTTTACAACAGACAAGCGTGCTGTACACATATTGCATGACTGTTGTGGACTGTATTTTGAGGAAAGTTGGTGCAAAATGTAAATGCAAATCTCTAAAGGTTTCTTTGTGAGCGGACTGAGATTGAGATGCTGTGTTTCTGCGCCAGGCTGCTGTCGCTGCAGGCCGAGAGCCTGGCCCTGCGGTCCGAGCACGAGCAGTGCGCGGCTCACCTGAGCGCTCAGACCGAGGCTCTGCGCAGCGGCTTCCGCGAGCAGACGCGCCAGCTGCAGGAGGAGCACTGCGGCACGCTGGAGACGCTGCAGCAGCAGATCCGCAGCCTGGAGGCCCAGCTGTTCCAGCTGCAGAGAGAGCCGTCCAGCAGCGGTGAGGCGCACACGCTTCTGACCTCAGCAGGGGACTCAACTATGTATTTGGCCCCACTTTATATTAGGCGGCCTTAACTACTACGTACATACATTTAAATTAAACATTTGGTACAATGCACTTATTGTGTACATACATGTTTTTACATTGTACTTATATTGTAAAAAATACCTATATGTTCTTACATCTGTAATTGCACTGTGAACCCATCCCTTACCTTAAACCGACCCAGACCACCAAAAGTGCCCCTAACCTTACCCGTATCCCCTCAATAACAGCAGAAGTGTTTTGCAATACAATATGAACACAATAAGTACATTGCATTTATTTTTTTGATGCAAGTACATAGTAGTTAAGGCCAGCTAATATAAAGTGTAACCATTTATTTTTATTAAAGAATGGTTTAGTGAACAAATTACTTTTTCTTTAAATAAATCCAATTACCATTAAAATTTTCTTAGGTATAACGATTTACCTCAATAAATAACTATTTATTTTTAACTATAATAATCAACACTCAAATTACAAATTTGTATGCAAACATGTAAATTGCACATAATGCAGTTTTTAATTTAACTTCTAAATTATTCAATTTCTATTTGTTGTTGAAATATAATCATTTACACAGTGGATGTCATAACTTGTTTCATAAAAGATTTATTTAAACATACGTTAAATAATTAGTCAAGTCACCTTTATTTATAATAGTGCTTTTAACAGTACAGATCGTGTCAGAGCAGCTTTACAGTATTAAATAGGAAAATAGTGTCAATAATGCAAAAATACATTTTCTTTACAAGCTGTTTTAATGACGTCTTTCCACGGTTGAAACACTGATGTAGCGATTACGGTGTGTTCGGTTCACATGTGTACCGAGCTGAAAGAGCCGTACTGAAAACGTTCCGTATGAAGCCGTGTAGCGTTGCAGCCGTGACACTGATCATCATGTGGTTCTGTGGGCTGCAGGCGCAGCGCTGGCGCAGCAGAGCAGGAAGGCTCATGTGGACAGGAGGTCTGCTGACGTGCCTCCGCTGGACCTGCAGGGCATGAGAGAGGAGGGAGAGGGGATGGAGACCACCGAGACCGAGTCACGGTCGTCCAGCAGCACCCCGCTGGCCTCTCTGGAGCAGCTGCTCACCTCCGCTGACCTCAAGCACGGTACGGAGACTAAAACCCTGCTCACCTGGAGATACCTGACACGTGATAGTTTTGATCATGTTGTTTACTCTGTGTGTGTGTGTGTGTGTGTGTGTGTGTGTGTGTGTGTGTAGAGCCTGCTGTCTGGCACATGGAGCCCAGTAAAGAGGAGCTGGCTCAGAAGCTCAGTACTGCCGCCCGCAGCATGGAGCATCTGAATAGTCTGCTGCACGAGACCGAGGCTACCAACGCTGTCCTGATGGAGCAGATCACTGTGAGACACACACACACACGTTTACTTAGCTATCTAAATGGGGACTCTCCATAGGTGTAATGGTTCTTCTACTGTACAAACCGTATATTCCATTGCTCTACACCTAAACCTACCCCTTACAGGAGACTACAGGCACTTTTACATTTTCAAAAAACCTTTGTTTACTTTATATTTAAACCGGTTTTACAAATGAGGACGTCCCCAAAGGGAGGTTTTTGGAGATTTTGTCAGGTTTAGCTCACTTTTGGGTACAAATTTGTCCCCAAAATATGGTTAAGTAGGTACACACACACACACACACACACACACACACACACATGTTGTGTGTGTTTTGCTATACTTGTGAGGACCAGATGTCCCCACAAGGATAGTAAAACTTGACATTTTTGACTTGTGAGGACATTTGGCCGGTCCTCACAAGGGAAATAAATTATTAAAAATTCT
Source organism: Acrossocheilus fasciatus (assembly GCA_036784905.1). Lineage (NCBI taxonomy): Eukaryota > Metazoa > Chordata > Actinopteri > Cypriniformes > Cyprinidae > Acrossocheilus > Acrossocheilus fasciatus. The sequence continues at coordinate 481,843 of CM071946.1, read as the reverse complement.
GAATGAAGTTTATCTCAAAATGTAAAAATGCAAAAAGGTTTCTGTAAGGGGTAGGTTTAGGGGTAGGGTTGGTGTAGGACAATAGAAAATATTGTTAGGTCAGTATGAAAACAATAGAAGTCTATAAAAGTCCTCACAAGTGTAGTAAAACCACACACACAGACACACACACACACTCTCTCACACACACACACACACACTCTCTCACACACACTCTCACACACACACACACTCTCTCACACACACACACACACACTCTCTCACACACACACACACACACTCTCTCACACACACACACACACACTCTCTCACACACACACACACTCACTCACTCACTCACTCACTCACACACTCACTCACTCACACACTCACACTCTCTCTCTCGTCCGTCTGTGTCTGCAGCTCCTGAAGAGCGAGCTGCGGCGTCTGGAGCGTAATCAGGAGCGGGAGAAGTCAGTGGCGAGTCTGGAGTATCTGAAGAATGTGCTGCTGCAGTTCATCTTCCTGCGGTCCGGCAGCGAGCGGCAGGCCCTGCTCCCCGTCATCCACACGCTGCTGCAGCTGAGCCCCGAGGAGAAGAGCAAGCTGGCCGCCATCGCTCAAGGTGCGTCCCGCTTCACTGCGTGGGTCAGGGTGACTTGCACTGCGTGGGTCAGGGTCAGGGTGACCTGCACTGCGTGGGTCAGGGTCAGGGTGACCTGCACTGCGTGGGTCAGGGTCAGGGTGACCTGCACTGCGTGGGTTAGGGTCAGGGTGACCTGCACTGCGTGGGTCAGGGCTTCAGTGACAGCAGCACGTGTCTGAATTACGGCTGAAACCATTAGTCAACATTATTGACAGCGTCGACAGTAAAAAATATTGTCCACAAATATTCTTGTTGTCGAGTAGACGCTTCGGAGCAAACGCAGCCGAACTGAAGCTGCTGAGCGGTGTTTGGAGCGCCTTCCTCTCAATAACAGAATAAACAGCAGACACTGTGAGAGAGCAGCAGTTAGGAAAGCATCTGATGACGGTGACGAGGTCCAGTAAAGTCCAGTCATGTATTTATACAGAGCCTTAAATCAAGCAGCTTTACAGCATTAATCATGAAAAACCAGAGTCAGCGTCGCTTTCAGTTAGAATTACAACTTGCTTCTCTGTAATAAAGCAGCGCTGCAGTGCGGAGCCGGTTAATGATCAAATCTGTTTATTAGTGCGGGAAAAAATATTATTTCATTAAAGTGATAGTTTGGTCAGCTCAGGACTGTTTTGATTATCATAAGGTATTTTAAGAGAGATTATGTTGTGATTTAAAGTGGTTTATCTGAGACTATGCTACGGTGCCGTTGAATGCTTGAATCTGATTGGCTGACGAGCATTATAAGGTGTGCCGTTATTTTCAGGGAGACGCGCGGCGAGCGTAGTTCCAGACGGCTCCTGAATTACAGCTTCTGCACATGACTGGAGTTATTTCAGAGGTCCTTACAGAACAGAAACCCACAACCACACTCGCCAAACAAATAAATATAATAAACAATAGGATTAAAACGAGAGATTATTTCCATGTTTTGCCACAAAATAGTTTTATGTATGTAAAGCACATACTCTGTTTCTTCCTTGACGCACACAAGCTAACATTCACGCTATCAGTTTTATCAGTAAAATAGTTTAACAGCTTAAAAGCTACATGATATTTCTCACAAGTGAGGTAACAACGCAGCGCTGTGTGTGTGTGTGTGTGTGTGTGTGCAGGTGAGGAGGAGTCGGCGGTCTCTCGGGGGTCGGGCTGGACGTCGTATCTGCACAGCTGGTCAGGCATCAGATGAAACACTGACCTCAGTCCAGCGCCGTCCGGCAGAGCGTCACACATCAGCAGATCCGCTCTGTATACGACGCCTTATTTTTCTACTGAGTTAGAACCCGTCAGTCCGGATGGGATGCTTTCGGGTTATTGAAGATTATTTTGCGCTGTAAATCATACGTGGCAACTGTTGATCATATTTATCATACTTTAATATAAATTATATCCTTATCATTTTTCCACAAATTGTCTTACGGCCGTGTCGGTCTCTGTAATCTCATATCTGTGAAGGACCGTGCTCATGAAGGAGTGTAAATACTGGAAATATCAGTCTGTCAGAATATCATCCGATTAAACCACTTTCAGAGCTGCTCTGCTTATTCTTTAAAGTGTCTTAGAAACAAAGACTCGATTCATGCTGATCCTAATCCTTGCTCTTTTAATATCTCGTGTGTGTGTGTGTCTGTGTCTGTGTCTGTGTCTGTGTCTGTGTCTGTGTCTGTGTCTGTGTCTGTGTCTGTGTCTGTGTCTGTGTCTGTGTGTGTGTGTGTGTGTGTGTGTGTGTGTGTGTCTGAGTGTGTGTCTGAGTGTGTGTCTGAGTGTGTGTCTGAGTGTGTGTCTGAGTGTGTGTCTGAGTGTGTGTCTGTGTGTGTGTGTGTGTGTGTGTGTGTGTGCGCGCTCCTGGACTGCAGTAATGTGGATCTCTTCAGATCAGGGGCTGGACGGCAGGCCTGTCCTCCTCGTCTGGGTTTGAGGATGGTGTTATTTGAAATGAACCCGTCATGAGGTGAACTGAACCAAATCACATGTTCAAGATCCCGTTACTCACCAGCGATCGTGTCTGTCACACTCCGTCTCAGGCGATAAAAAGACACACATTTTCCATCCAAATGACACAAATAGGAACCCAAAGAAGTACACGCATCACGTAAACTGAGTTCAATTTAATAATAATAATGATAACTGAATAATTGTTCGTTTATGATGCACTTTGTTAGTAGCTTGTACCTGCGATTGTTGATGAGTACGCTGTAAGAAAAATGGTAAAGATACTAGTAATTTTCCAGGACGTTATTCATTATAACCCTGTAACCCGACACAATGCGTAACTTAAAACGCAGGTAAAAAAACAATACAGAAAATTCTTTCATATTAAGATAGTAGATCGTGCCCCCTCCACACCCCCTCCTCCGTCCCCTTCAAAACAATAAATAAAACCTTATATCAATATGATTCAGATTTTTTGTCTTGTCCTCGTTATCGTTGAAAAACAACCTAATTCTAAGATAAAAGCTTATTTTATGATGATCAGTGAATTATGTGCACTAAGCAGAAAGGAATGACATGTCTAGCGTAGGGGTCTGCGATACAGACAAAATATGATATCTCTATATTTTCTTGGATTTCATCGATAACGCTAATCAGACGATCTTCTCCTGAGTGTGTCGCTGCAGGACGGCTGTGGACGGCTGGCTCCTGAAGTCTTTGATAGCCTGTTCTTCATATTCTGTGCACTCAGTCAAATTCTTATATTTAATCAATAAAGTCAATTAGAATATTAAGACATTTGGGCTGTTACCAAACAAATAAAATCATTATCAACAAAATTCATCTTTGCAATGCAGCGGAAACACAGAAGCTGCGTCTGAAGAGGGATTTATATGTTTATTTACACACTGTTTAAAGCAGGACATGAATGCATTTAACCTGCAGAAATAATGTTTTGATATGTTAATCCTAAAATCTTGAATACTCACATTTGACATTTTTAAAAGGTACTTTAAATGTGAAATTAAAACCGCCAGCAGGTGGCAGCAAGTCACTGTTAATTAGTGAGTCATTGCGACTGAACCGAATCATTTAAACTTAAGTCTATTAATATTAACTTCTTGTTTATTGAACTGTATAGGCTAAAATCAATATCACATTTGTGATTTTCGCGGAAAAAAAAAAGTCACTTTTCGTGTAATATTGATTAACTATATGAAATGATATAAATACAATTGGAATTCCTCAGTTCGAGCGCTGCTGTAGGCCTCGCACGAGCTGAGTTTCAGACACACTGTGGTTGATGCTGGTCTACAAACCGCTCTGCGGATGTCTGTCTGACAAAACATCTCATGCTATTCCTTCACTTTGCCTTAAAATGATTGAAAACGTTTAAACGAGAATCTCCTATTTTCATTTTAGGTTATTTTATTGATTACTTTTAAATTTAATTCAGTATCCATATTTTCACTAAAGTATATTTTTCACATACGTTTTACACCACTGGTTATATTTAGCTTTTTCTGTGCTAAAATAAGAAATAAAACATGATCTGTACAATCCAGTTCCTTGAATTAATGAATGTTGATTATTCCGCACACTGTAAAAAAGCAGTTTTGCTGTAAGGAAGGTTTTCCTGGGATTACTGCAGTGACTGTGATTGTGTTTTCAGTGTGCTGCGCGCCTGAAACATCCCGTCCCCTCGGCCTAATTTAGCACTGGATTACACACACACACACACACACACACACACACACACACACTTTTCATTTTTGCGAAAAGTGGGGACTCTCCATAGGTGTAATGGTTTTTATACTGTACTTACTGTATGTGCTATTGTCCTACACCAACCCTACACCTAAACCTACCCCTTACAGGAGACTGTCTGCTGTTTCAGATTCTCAATACACTCCATTCTGTGTGATTTATAAGTGTTTTGAAAAGTGGGGACATGGAGTAATGTCCTGAAAAGTCACCTTCTCCTTGTAATACCTGCCATACCCTTGTTATTATACACATCTATGTCCTCATTTGTCACAAAAACACACACACACACACTCACTCACTCACTCACTCACTCACTCACTCACTCACTCACTCACACACACACACACACACACACACACACACACACACACACACACACACACACACTCACTCACTCACTCACTCACTCACTCACTCACTCACTCACTCACTCACTCACTCACTCACTCACACACACACACACACACACACACACACACACACACACACACACACACACACACACACACACACACACACACACACACACACACACACACACACACACACACACACACACACACACACACAGACAGACAGACAGACAGAGAAAAGCTCATATCTGCGGCTCACAAACCTTTCTCAGATCATGGCTCGTTCTCCGTGTGTGTGTGTGTGAAATGTCTGAAGTGTGTTCTGTAGAAAGCTGCTTCTGCTGCTGATGGCAGAGAGCTGCAGATATTATTACTGTGACAAAATTAGATGCCCCGGGCCATAACATTTCAGGACAGGACAAGAGCCCTCTGCTACAGTGTTTGTCAACATTACAGTAATATTACTGTTTCAGATACAAAGTTATAACATTTCTATATTCTTTTACAGAACACAAACTTTGTCAAAGCACTGCAGGCATATACTGTCACTCAGAGCAATTTAATAACCAATGTAACGTCATAATTTTCACATTTTTATAGGACTGAAGCTAAAAATACACTAATTGTGTCTACAGTCTCTTTATTTTTGTAAGAAATATTTTTAATTTAAGATTTTAACTAAAACCACAATTGTATTATTTACTATTAAAGAGACCCGAATGATGTTATTTCTGGTAAATGATGTCACATATGAGAGTCTCATTTATTATGAGCGTAGACTCGTTAGTGTGACAGGGCTGAGTTCAGACTGAGGGACATAACTTTAAAGTCTGTTTTTTATAAAATATTTAGCTTTTTTTTTTTTGGGAAAAATAATTTTTACAAGAAAGGAGCACAAATAAATGCTTACATTGTTGCCAAAAATCACAGACACTAATAATTTTCTAAGTACAAACTCAGAGATGTGCCTCAGGGACATGACAAAATGCTTGGTTTAAGATAGATATAAGACATTATTTTATGCTAAAAAATATTAAAATTATTTTTATTCAGTATAATGGGCATCCCAAAGCTTTGTGAAAAGCTTGTAACAATTAATTTTGTTGAACCACCACTTTAGAAACTGTGGGGGACTGAAATATTACCGAATCCATAAAACCAGGAATGACCCATACACACACACAGTTGTGCTCATAAGTTTACATACCCCTCGCAGAATGTGCAAAATGTTAATAATTGAAACAAAATAAGAGGGATCATGAAAATTGCATGTTATTTTTTTTTATTTATCGCCGTCCTGAATAAGCTATTTCACATAACAGATGTTTACATATACTCCACAAGACAAGATAATAACTGCATTTATAAAAATGGCCCTGTTCAAAAGTTTACATACCCTTGAATCTTAATACTGTGTATAATTTCCTGGATGATCCACGACTGTTTTTCTGTGTTGTGATAGTTGTCCATGAGTCCCTCGTTGGTCCTGAGCAGTTCCTGCTGTTCTTCAGAAAAATCCCCAGCTTCTGCGCATTCTTTGGTTTTCCAGCATCTTCTGCATATTTGAACCCTTTCCAACAGTGACTGTATGATTTTGAAATCCATCTTTTAACACTGAGGACAATTGAGGGACTCATGCATAACTATTACAAAAGGTGAAAACATGTACCGATGCTCAAGAAGGCCACACAAGAGACGGGGGTGTAAGCTTATTTAGATTCTTTTGCACCCTCAGATTCCAGATTTTCAAATAGTTGTATCTCAGCCAAATATTGTCCGATCCTAACAAACCATACATCAATGCAAAGCTTATTTATTCAAATCTCAGTCTTAAAAAACTTGACCCTTATTACTGGTTTTGTGGTCCAGGGTCACATATTTCACAGCGGACAAGGGCTTCCATGCCCCAAATTCCCAACTTAGCTCAGTGTGTTTTGATCAGAGGCAGCTGCCAGCTTCGGAGATGTGCTGAACTTTATTTATAGAGAGCAGGAATGCCACTGAACTCTGCTGGTGTTAGGAACCAAGTTTAGTGTCCACGATCAGAGCATAGAACCATCATTAAACATGCAAATCTCCCTTTTTCTGACCAAAAACTGGTGTGATGAACCAAAGATGTCTAAACACTATGTTAACCTACATTATGCTAATTAGTTATTGCTATTCTAGTCATTAATGAAGGTTACTGTGCAGTTATTGTGTGAAAATCAAGCTGAGAGTCTGGGGAAGAGCAAGCACTGGGTTGTGTTAACCCAAAGATTTATTATGAAGAGTCTAAGTTAGTTGTTTGTCTGTGTGAGTGAAGTCTGCTGGAGCTGGGCTGACACATGATGACCCGACTCAGTCTATTCTTGACTCTGAGTCGGTCACAGCCGCAGCTCGCACACTCGAGGCTGACCGGTTCGCTTCTGTGGTCATCATGGAAGAAGACAGCATCAACGGACTCCAGGACGCAGAGATTCCCAAACGCAGCGATGTCAAAGTCTACAAGGAGTTCTGTGATTTCTACGTGCGCTTGTGAGTGTGCGGCTCAAACATCTCACACAGCTCCATACGAGCATTCAGTTACGATATTTATTATGATACTAATGTTACAAGTTACAGAAATCATTCAGAAACTCAAGGAAAGTGTAGCCTGCTCATATTTTACTGCATATGACTTGTAACGTATATAAATACTTGTGTGCTGTACACTGCATGATTATGGTGTGATAAATAGCATCTGCTAAATGTGAATGTCAGGTGTCTTAATGTCCAGTTTTTGATGAATGTCTGGTTTTTACATGGATCCTCGGCAGCTTTCCTGTAGCTCAAATAGTAGAGCATGGCGCTAGCAGCGCCAAGATCATGGGTTCGATTCCCAGGGAAAGCAAGAGCTGATAAAATGTAAAAACTGTAACTTGAATGCAATGTAAGTCGCTTTGGATAAAAGCGTCTGCTAAATGCATAAATGTAAATGTAAATGTAAAGAACAGTAGATGTCTCGTGACGAGGACCAGCTCTGTGAATACTGTGATCTGGTTCTCTGTCTTTCAGTGTGGTTCAGAGAAGCTGATGATGATGTGCTAATTTAGAGCTTCTCGTTCTTTAAGAGCGCTGGAACCTGATGGCCAAAGCAATACGTGTCATTGATGTTTCTGTTATGCAAAATGCTTTAATTGTTTTTACTGTTTGAGATTTGCTGAATGCTTCATGGGCTTGCTCATAGTTTGGTTAATAGCTCAGAGCTCATATGTGGTGACCACATGTCTTCCCGGGAAATAACTGTGGAAATGGCAGATACTTACAAGCTGGTTACGAATCAGATGAGCTTTTTAACCTTGTTTTTAAGGTACTGTAAGAACGATATATTTGTAAGTTGAATGTGCCAGGTGCTGCAAACAGGTATTTGTTACTGTAATCATAAAAACACTGGTTTGTTGCACAAATAGCCATTCCTCTGGTTATTTACTATAGCAGCTGAAGAATCTGAAGTCTCACACACTTTTGCTTTGAAAATCATGTGGATGTGAGCATTCACGGGTATGGTTTCACACACTCGCGTTCCCAAAGAAGCAGTCTGAAACTGTGACTCTAAACAAGACAAAACTATTACTGAAAACTGCACAACATGCAGCCTTCCAGCCTCGAGGGATCTGGAGCTTATCACGCAGGAGACGTCTGAGACTACTTAACACTGACTCACAGATACACATGCCACGCATGGTTCTCCAGAGAGCACACACACACACACACACACACACACACACAGATACACACACACACACACACACACACACACACACTCGCTCACACACACACACACACACACTCACACACACACACACACTCACTCACACAACTCTCACACACACACACACACTCACACACACACACACACACACTCACACACACACACACACACACACACACACACACACACACACTCACTCACTCACACAACTCTCACACACACACACACACTCACACACACACACACACACTCACACACACACACACACACACACACACACACTCACTCACTCACTCACACACACAACTCTCACACACACACACACACACACTCACACACACACACACACTCACTCACTCACTCACACAACTCTCACACACACACACACACACACACACACTCACACACACACACACTCACACACACACTCACTCACTCACTCACACAACTCTCACACACACACACACACACACACACACAGATACACACACACATGCATAGGAGAACAGCTGTGATGCTCTCTATAATGTGGACTCATAAGAATGAATTTAGTAGGTGTTTTATTCTGCAGTATTTCATAAAGGTGAACATGTTTCTGCTGGCTGCGTCTGAAAGCTCGCTGTTCACGTGTGTGTCTGAAGGAACATCCCGAACACACTTCTGAGGCAGCATAACGCTCTCATGATCTCACGCACAGGATTGTGGGATATCACAGGCAGTGAGGGAGTCCTCAGATGAAGGATCTCAGCAGACGGGACGTGTTGGTGCCTTCCTCAGTGCACACAGAAAATAAACTCTGCCTTCTTTTCATTCCAAACGTTATGAACAGAACAGCTTTTACAACAGTGCTGTTTCAGTAAAGACGGCAGCATGCATCGCTCCGGTGGTGTTTGTGTGGGGTGTAGTTCTTCAGCTGCTCAACCTGTCGATTTTGGCCCTGAAGGATCACTTTAGTTCAGTCTGAGCAGCGCAGGAGAAGAGACTTCTGCAGAAATGCTTTACTGAATGGTTTTCAAAAGCCCAAAGTAACTGTGCCAAATGAATCAGTCCTCAGGCCTCATTAGTGACAATGAAAGCATCCAAACAGCATTTGAAACTGAATCCAGCAGAAATTCCACCACGATCCACATATTTTAATACACTCGTGACCAGTGTTCAGGGTAATGCATCACGAGTAATGTGAGCTACGTAATCAGGTTACGTTTTTCAAACATCTAATAAAGTAATGCATTACTTTTTACAGTTTTTGCCTATTGCTTGAACACTTTTTGCAAAACTTCAGCTCATTGTTTCAAAATTTTACACGCAAGCACACACGACACAACACTGGGAAATAAACCATTCACATCTACGTCGAATTGAAACTCTGCTATCAAAACCTAACAATCCTTTGTCAAAATGTCACTCTGATGACAAAATGATACACACTTGCATCATGTGAATACACTTTCAGATTAGCAGCAACACACTAGTGTACTTTATATAAAACACATTTGGAGAGAGTAATTTGTACAGTAATCTAATTACACTGGTGAAGCTATAATTAGTAACTGGTAATTAATTACGTTTTTAGAGTAACTTACCCAACACTGGTTACAACCATGAAGACATTTCTTCACTTTGATTCTGATCCATGTTCTTTATTACAGTATTACCACATTGTGACAGAATCATAAGACGAATGTTTGTCTGTCTTCACAGCAACATGACGAATGCGCTGACCAATGCCATCTGTGAGCGCTGCAAGGCCAGCTTCACTCCAACGGAGAAGATCGTGAACAGTAACGGTGAGCTGTATCACGAGCAGTGCTTCGTCTGTGCGCAGTGCTTCCAGCAGTTCCTCGAGGGGCTCTTCTATGAGGTGAGACCTGCACACAATCAGATCTAACCCCAGCCGTCCTGCATCACCTGCCTGCTACCATCCCAGACTTCAGGTCCAGGTCTGCTCCAACACACCTCATTAACCCCAGCTGCTCCAGGAGTGCTTGACTGGGGCTGGAGCTGAAATCTGCAGGACGCTGGTAGACCTACCCTGCTGAAAAACCAGCATATGCTGGTCCTGAGCTGGTTATAAACTGGTTATGAGCTGGTTTAAGCTGGTCCTAAGCAACCAGCTCATATACTGTATGAATTCATTTGTTTATTGACTTTTCCACATTCATTCATTCCATTTTAATTCTCTGAGATAGTCCAGCAGAGAAGCCTGAACACTGCATCAGTGTGAGCGAACACTTTATAGCTCACATGCACGGGATATCAACTGGTTGTCAACAAGTTCATTTGCAGATTAGAACTATTTTTTGGCCTGTTTATAGTATCATATCTAGGACTGTACCACAATCTACAGGCAGCTTAGTTTGAGCAAACCCTGGATTTTTGATACCACAAAGTTGGATAACATTTTAAAGGTGTTCAATACCACAACAAATGCTTCATGACTAACCTTTTTAGTGAGATCTGGCCACAACGACTGATCCCTGTCTGACATGATTGGCTGTTTGCTGCAAACATCACAGTTTGTGCTATTGTTTGAGAATGATGTCATTAAGGAACAAGGTTTGTTAGGGTCCGTGTACGTTGCGTTCATTCGTTTTTTGATTTAAAATTGAAAAAAGAAACATGAGAAAACGGCACCATTTTCTTTTTTCGTTTTTTCAAAAAAATGAAAAAACAAGAAATCGCCTTGATTTTCCGTTTTTACATTCAGGGGTAGAAAATGGATAAACAGCTCGAATGTTCGATTTCCACGTGTGGGCGGAAATGAAACGCCCCTTTCCACTGATTGGTCAAGCAAGGATCATCATGTCGTCTTCAGTTTTGTGCAACAGAATAAAAGCATTTATTGCAACTCCCGCATTCATCTCCCTCTCATCAAACAACCAGACGAACAAGTGGCTTGACACAAACCATACTGTGGCAGCGCCTAGACCAGGGCTTTACTCCTGTGTAGGCATAGATTCTCTATGGCAAATATTAGGTGCTTATTGCAGAAATATGTATGTATCTCAGATCTGCCGCCACGTTACCATTTTAGTCTATTTCTTTGGCTTACAGACCATTTTATTTAGCTGTCCAGTTATCAAAATCTGTGTGGCAAAGCTGCGTGACATTTACATTATAGTGAAGTGCAGACCAGTATTGATTTTTAGCGTGTGTTTTTTTTTTTTTTCATTGAGAAGTTTAAATGATACCAATTAAATCAGTACCAGGCAAAGCCATCTTTGCACTGTGGCACAGAAGCTGCATCTTAAGTTAATGTATTTACAGAATTAATGCTGCTCAGACAGCAGTAAATGCATTAACACAACAATTTCATTATGGAATGAGATTTAAACAAAAACATTTTGAGTAGCCTACAGAAATATGAAATGAGCGACAAAATGAAACGATTGGATAGGCTACTTGAATTATGAAGGTTAGATCGCCAGTAGGTGGCGGCAGGTCATTAGGCTTGTTTGAGATGAGCAAAATCTGCGCAGAACCGATCACCGGTGATCACCGCGAGATGCATGCCGGTTAGAAAAGTGTCCGAGTTACGTCCGCTTTATTATAAATGTCAATTGTCACTGAAAAAAATGGGAAAGAGTTCAACTTCATAAGCTGCGATAAATGTGCACAAGGACATAAATCTGGCAACTCTGCCCTGAGGCGACATATTTTCTAAGTTCTATGTGTTTATTTACTTAAGTTAAAGTTATTTCATATTTTGCTTTGACTTATTTGGCATACTTAGCATACACACAGTTAAGGTCACTGCACACTGAGTCCGAAATTTTTGCGTACGTTTTTCCGATTTTTCGTATTTCTCATCAAAATGCATGCTATGGATGCAAAAACGCAGAAACTCGAACCTGGTCCGATTTTTTTTTTATGAAGGACGAAAGTTTCGGAGGCAGTGTGTGACATAAGCTAATGTGAGGTTGTATTTATTTTTTAACGTGCGAACATTTCGGACTGGGTGTGAAATGACCTTTAAACTGTTTAGTAAATCCTTTGGTGCTTACCTCTAAAAACAGAGGTAATACCTTACTGCTTGTGCTTTTGTTTTAACGGTTAATGTTTAATAACGCTAATAAAAAAAATACCCAATGTTTTTGTCGGGTGTGGTGCTTTGGTTTAGCATTATTTCATCTTATTTAAACACAATCATAAATCCTGCTATTCTGGATGATAAGTTGAACGAATATTTGAGTATTTGTGTAGCCAACATTTTTTTACAAGCTCTGAGAGAAAGTCCGCGGGCGCGGGCGGGAGTGGACACAAACATTGCGGGCGCGGGCGGGAGTGGAACAAGCAGGCAAACAGTGGGCGGTCCTGGTCAGAAATTCAGCGGGAGCGGGCGGGTGCGGGTTTAAGAAAACAGTCCCGCGCAGGGCTCTACACAGCACCTTCTCAGCAAGCAGGGGCACCAATTTGCCAATTCCCCACACAGTTATATGATAGATAATAGAAAACCGCTTAGCGGCGCAGATGAGTTTTTATTTTATTTTTTCAAGTGCTTGTGCCGCCCCCCACGTGTCATGAAAAGATGCCGCCCAGGGCGGCTGCCCCGTTCGTCCATGCCTAAAACCGCCACTGGCCTTGCCACACAGATTTTGATAACTGGACAGCTAAATAAAATGTGCGGTGCGCCAAAGAAATAGACTAAAAGGGTAATGTAGCTGCAGATCCGAGCTACATACATATTTCTGCAATAAGCACCTAATAATTGCCATAGCGTTTATGCCTACACAGAAGTAAACCCCGTTCATTTGTTAGTCTGGTTGTTTGATGAGAGAGAGATGACATGCGGGAGTTGCAATAAACACTTTAATAGCGGAGGACTCGTCTTCTGTTACACAGTACTGAAGACAACATGATGACGGCACCGCTTCATTTATGCTTGACCAATCAGTGGAAAGGGGCGTTTCATTTCCGCCCACACGTGGCAATCGAACATTCCAGCTGTTTATACATTTTCTACCCCTGAATGTAAAAACGGAAAATCAAGGCGATTTCTTGTTTTTTCATTTTTTTGACAAAATGAAAAATGAAAATGGTGCCGTTTTCTCATGTTTCTATTTTCAATATTTAATCAAAAAACGAATGAACGCAACGTACACGGACCTGTTAGTTATATGGATTTTATTTTTGGATTAAAGAAAGGGGGGAAAGAATGAAGAATGTTCTTAATAAATGACATATTAATAAATTACATTTCAGTAAGTCGTAACATTAAAATGTTGTCTAAGACCTCTTGCGATGGCGACATGAACAGCTAATCTATGACATGTCCTGCACTTGCTTTTGCAGTTTGAAGGCAGAAAGTACTGCGAGCATGACTTCCAGATGCTGTTTGCTCCGTGCTGTCACCAGTGTGGTGAGTAGACAAACCTCATCAAGTGTACACTGATGAATCCTGTAGATGGCCAGTGTGAAAACACTCACCCTTGAGTCTGATCACTCATCATTTTATGTTAAAAATATCAGTAACCGTGTTTAGGAGCCATCAAGATCACCTAGTCGTCAGTTCAGATAGTACCCCATTGTACTGAATTTAATGGCTCTTATTCTAAAATGCTAAAATGTACATGAAACTAATCTGACTGAGTACAATGAATAAAAAAAATAAATAAATAAACAGCTTCATTCTTACAATGAACAGCCACAACATTAAAACCATCGACGGGTGAAGTGAACAACATTGATTATATTGTTACAATGGCGCTTGTCAAGGGGATAGATTAGGCAGCAAACGATTAAAAGGTATTTCACAAGTTGACCTGCCCATCCAGTCTTAACAGTTAACAGTAAAATAACTTGACTTGCTGTGCTGGATGGAGACTCGAGCTCCAGGTTAGAACCCCTGTGATGGTACAACATGGAGCAGAATGAGAGAAATAGAGGTGGAGCTGGGGAGGTGGAGGGATCGGGAGAATCCTTGCAGGGACTCACATACACGACTGCTGCTTATACGCACTCGTAATGATGGACTTAATGATGAGGCTCCTCCTGAACCTACGTTTGAAACTTCATTTCTTTGTCAGGTCAGGAGCTAAACACAAGTAGAGTTCTGGCAGAAGTTGCTTATTTAATCCTGAAGACGATGGCGCTGAATTCAGCCATTACTGCAGTATCTGTGTGATGTGTGTTGCGTGTGCTGTATTTCCAGGCGAGTTCATCATTGGCCGTGTGATAAAGGCCATGAACAGCAGCTGGCACCCGGACTGTTTCTGCTGCGATCTGTGCCAGGCTGTGCTCGCTGACGTCGGCTTCGTGAAGAACGCAGGCAGGTCAGTCCAGCCGCTGCTGTACTTCAGGACAAATAGGGACTTCCCTGCTACTTCCCTGTTGAAAAATAACAGCATATGCTGGTCAGGTATGTTCTGAAGCATGGCAGCTGGTTTGAGCTGGTTTGAGCTGGTCATGTGCTGGTCCTAAGTAACTAGCTCCTGCTTAGGACCAGCTCATAACCAGCTTATAATCAGCTTAAACCAGTTCATGATGAACTAAGGACCAACTCAAACCAGATGCTAGTCTTCAGAACATACAACAAGGTTGTACATCTTTCAGTCAAATCACATGGGGCCTCGTTTATAAAATGTTGCACAGAATCCATCCTAAATTTGATCTTGCGATCATCTCTCGAATATGTGTACGTGTGATTCATAGAATGAACATATGCACAGAAAAGGCATACTCTTTCAGATGAGAAATCTATGAATCGCAAATGATCTTGAACTCGTGAACAACTGAATGGTTTCAACTCTCTGCCTTGTAAACGACTCCTAATTAATGTCATTAACATATAAAATATCACCAATCATCATAATTTAGAACAGCTCACATTTCCAAAAACCTGCAGAAATCCGACAAGAAAAAGTGTGTACGTCTGCTCGGACCCTGACGTGACGCTAAGCACTTTTCCACGTCAAAGACAGTTTTTATAAATATGAGCGCTGGCGTGGATTTAAGCATACGCACACTTTATAAATGAGGCCCATGAAGTTTTCAATGAATGTAACTTGGAAATAAACAAGCTAGTCTATAAATTGTCATTGAGTGATTAGTTTTGTGTTGTTAATCTGCCTGACAGACACCTGTGTCGTCCGTGTCATAACCGCGAGAAGGCTCACAGTCTGGGGAAGTACATCTGTCAGAAATGTCAAGCTATCGTTGATGACATCCCACTGATTTTCAAGAATGACCCGTACCATCCTGACCACTTCAACTGCAATAACTGCGGGTGAGTAACATACTCCGTATACTCAAGCGACGGGACGGACGAGAGACTCGAAGCAGTTCACAGCGTTTATCTGTCATATTACTCAAATCTATTGATGTGACTGTTTCGACATTGTTCCCAATGCATTTCAGCTCAGGAGAGGGTTTGTAAAGAAATAAATAAACGAGGACACTGGAGCGATTGCTAATGAAGGACGCTTCCGCTTCCTCCGGTCGTGTGTGTGTGTGTGTGGGGGGGGGGTAAAGCAGTGCTGTTTTATCATACTAGATACATTAGAAAGTTCTGTTATAATGCTACTCTGCGTTCGTCACCGGTCTAATAAAACACATAACATATTAAAGCATCTTTGGGGTTTCCATGCTTCCTACAAAATAAAACCGGAAAATCGAGGATGTATGACGTCATTGGGAGGCAATGCAAGGACATGGGCCGTTTCTCAAACGGAAGACTGCATCCTCCGGAGGTCGCATTTGTAGGCTGCATACGTCATCAAGCCGGGTTTATTTCAGTTAACATGAGCATTACATTTGCGAGTCAAAAGCATATTACAACAATTTACACTTAACTAAGAATAATAGTCAAATTTATAACCATTACTGTACTAAGATAAGATCTTCTTTGTGACGCATGCAGCCTACAAATGCGACCTCTGGAGGATGCAGCCTTCCGTTTGAGAAACGGCCACGGTCAGTTACACTAGATAACGTTACGTGTGTGTGTGTGTGTATATATATATACAGTATTGTTCAAAATAATAGCAGTACAATGTGACTAACCAGAATAATCAAGGTTTTTAGTATATTTTTTATTGCTACGTGGCAAACAAGTTACCAGTAGGTGCAGTAGATTCTCAGAAAACAAACAAGACCCAGCATTCATGATATGCACGCTCTTAAGGCTGTGCAATTGGGCAATTAGTTGAAAGGGGTGTGTTCAAAAAAATAGCAGTGTCTGCCTTTGACTGTACAAACTCAAAACTATTTTATACAAACGTTTTTGTTTCTAGGATTTAGCAATCCTGTGAATCACTAAACTAATATTTAGTTGTATGACCACAGTTTTTTAAAACTGCTTCACATCTGTGTGGCATGGAGTCAACCAACTTGTGGCAGCTCTCAGCTGTTATTCCACTCCATGATTCTTTAACAACATTCCACAATTCATTCACATTTCTTGGTTTTGCTTCAGAAACAGCATTTTTGATATCACCCCACAAGTTCTCGATTGGATTAAGGTCCGGAGATTGGGCTGGCCACTCCATAACATTAATTTTGTTGGTTTGGAACCAAGACTTTGCTCGTTTACTAGTGTGTTTGGGGTCATTGTCTTGTTGAAACAACCATTTCAAGGGCATGTCCTCTTCAGCATAGGGCAACATGGCCTCTTCAAGTATTTTAACATATGCAAACTGATCCATGATCCCTGGTATGCGATAAATAGGCCCAACACCATAGTAGGAGAAACATGCCCATATCATGATGCTTGCACCACCATGCTTCACTGTCTTCACTGTGTACTGTGGCTTGAATTCAGAGTTTGGGGGTCGTCTCACAAACTGCCTGTGGCCCTGGGACCCAAAAAGAACAATTTTACTCTCATCAGTCCACAAAATGTTCCTCCATTTCTCTTTAGGCCAGTTGATGTGTTCTTTGGCAAATTGTAACCTCTTCTGCACGTGCCTTTTTTTTAACCGAGGGACTTTGCGGGGGATTCTTGAAAATAGATTAGCTTCACACAGACGTCTTCTAACTGTCACAGTACTTACAGGTAACTCCAGACTGTCTTTGATCATCCTGGAGGTGATCATTGGCTGAGCCTTTGCCATTCTGGTTATTCTTCCATCCATTTTGATGCTTGTCTTCCGTTTTCTTCCACGTTTCTCTGGTTTTGCTCTCCATTTTAAGGCATTGGAGATCATTTTAGCTGAACAGCCTATAAGTTTTTGCACCTCTTTATAGGTTTTCCCCTCTCCAATCAACTTTTTAATCAAAGTACGCTGTTCTTCTGAACAATGTCTTGAACGACCCATTTTCCTCAGGCTTTCAAATGCATGTTTAGCAAGTGCTGGCTTCATCCTTAAATAGGGGCCTGATTCACACCTGTTTCTTCACAAAATCGATGACCTCAGTGATTGAATGCCACACTGCTATTTTTTTGAACACAGCCCTTTCAACTAATTCAACTAATTGCCCAATTGCACAGCCTTAAGAGTGTGCATATCATGAATGCTGGGTCTTGTTTGTTTTCTGAGAATCTACTGCACCTACTGGTAACTTGTTTGCCACGTAGCAATAAAAAATATACTAAAAACCTTGATTATTCTGGTTAGTCACATTGTACTGCTATTATTTTGAACAATACTGTATATATATATATATATATAACACTGTTCTAGTGGTTTTTGGATATTAAAAAAAAAAACACTTACATATTGTGCCTTTAAGGTAGTACTATGAATCATTTAGGGGTCGACAGGGGCGTAGCCACTGGTGTGCCAGGGTGTAAAACAGATGCAGAATTATTATTTTTTTAATTGTAATAAACATGGGCGGCGCTAAGGAGGGGCTTGCAGATGCTTCAGCACCCCTAAGAAAGACCAAAGCACTGCCATAGCACCCATAAGAAATAAAATAAAATAAAAACATTTGACTTATTACGCATTCATAGCTCGTGCATTGCAATATAACGTGACGTGATTAGCAGGCGCACTTTTTGAATTGTCAGCATTTTATTTTAAAAATGGATCGGTTCCTTGTGCCAAGTAGGCCTGTCCCCGACTAAAGATTTCACTAGTCACACGTAAATTGATTAATATAAAAACCTAGGCTACTAACCGTTCTTTAGGCATATAGCCTATTCCGCGCTCAAGCACACGTATAAAACTTGCAATGGCAAAAGTAGGCTAATGATTATGAATATGTTGGGGGAAAGGGAAAAGAAAACATTTTAATTATTTGGTAATAAACTAATGATTTCTCAGTCGCCATCTCCACATGAACTTTAATAAAGAAGTGCACCTTTTCATTCTGACTACGTAATTAGAGATGTTATATATTTTTACAGTCTATATCAGCCCAGTCTGTTCTGTTCTGTAACGTCAGTAATACACAGTCTTGGTGTTCTTTTTTTTTTTTTTTGCACATTAATCTGACAGTAAATGTGGCACACCCAGTTTTTCTGATGCACACCCAGAGTGTCTTTTCTGGCTGCGCTCCTGGGGGTCGATAAGGCACAAAGATGAGGAATAAGGGGCCTCATTTATAAAGTGTGCGTACGCTCAGATTTGATCGTAGAGTGTGCGTATGCTTAAATCCACGCCAGCGCTCATATTTATAAAAACTGTCTTTGACGTGGAAAAGTGCTTAGCGTCACGTCAGGGTCCGAGCAGACATACACACTTTTATCTGTTCGTACATTCATTCTATGAATCACACGTACACATATTCGAGAGATGATCGCAAGATCAAACTTACGCTGGTTTCTGCGCAACATTTTATAAACGAGGCCCAAGATGTTGAACCCACGGCAGGTTGCTGAAGCTCAGGGTTGAGTGCTTCTGCTTCCAGTAAGGAGCTGACGGCCGAAGCCAGGGAGCTGAGGGGCGAGCTGTACTGTCTGCCGTGCCACGATAAGCTGGGCGTGCCGATCTGCGGCGCCTGCAGGAGACCCATCGAGGGCCGCGTGGTCAATGCCATGGGCAAACAGTGGCACGTGGAGGTACACGTGCTGTTCTGTGTCCGTCACAGTCATCCTCTGAATGCTCTAATGAGGCGTTGACTTCATCCTCTGAGCCAATCTTGACATTTATTATCATGTCATCTTCTTGTTTGCAGCATTTCGTGTGTGCTAAATGTGAGAAACCGTTTCTTGGTCATCGGCATTATGAGCGCAAGGGCCTGGCATACTGTGAGAATCACTACAACCAGGTAAAGTCTGGAAATAAGCTCATTTATTCAGTCTGTGATGACAAATACAAGATATGAACATAAGAATATAAACATTGTTAAAAAGCAGATGCATGCTGTGTCTGTATGTTGTATTTGTGCAGGTCAGTCAGCATTAAGGCATTGTACTTCAAATCACTGTAATGCTGTAATAACTTACCAGGATGTTCAGAGCTTTACAATGTGCATTTAACATGTGAACGGAGTGATCAGCGGCACCTTGATGTCAATTCGAAGTCAAATTCAAGACTTGATCAAGATCAACATCACTTTAAATTCAGTTTGGAAGGCAAGTTCTTCCAGCGGTAATTAGGTGAATATAGGAAATAAATCCCACACTGAAATTGGTTTTATGTATTTGTAGACCAATATGTTTCATGTTCAATTTACATCAAATCAACATCATGTCAAGTTTGATTTGCATATTTGACCTGTTTTTTTGACCTCAGTTTTTCAACATCAGTTGCCCGCTGGCTCTAAACTCCATTAGAGACAATATGTACAGGACAGCCTACACAAATATTACTGAGACATGATGCAGCCCACATCCGCAGCGGATGCTGTACGCATGAAAACACTGCTCAGACACACACACGGCGTTAATGTGAGCGTCACGCTTCTCTCGCAGCTCTTTGGAGAAGTCTGTTACCACTGCAACCGTGTCATCGAGGGAGATGGTGAGACCGTCTGCATCGTTCATATAACGCTGATCATAATCTGAGGATTTATAGCGAAGAGCCCATGTGTGCTTGACTCTTTCTCTTTTGTTCTGAAGTGGTGTCTGCACTGAACAAGGCCTGGTGTGTCAAATGCTTCGGCTGCTCCACGTGCCACTCCAAGCTGACCCTCAAGTGCGTACGAGTGTTTCAGATGTGTGCTAGATAGCAACATATCAGCTTCAAATGCTTCTAAGTGTTCATGCTAATATATTCCTTTAGACCTCATGGTCTTTATGCATGATGCTGCTGTTCACGTGATTGGACACTTCACAACTGTACAGTGGGACTAGATAGTTGGATTTTTACTCATTAGAATTTCTAGAGGTGTTTTGCATGAAATAATAAAAGGACAAATGGTGAATGCATGTTTTGTTTTTCATTGTTTGGCTCATGTTTACCAAAAGCAGACGATATAAGGCGGGCGGCGTAATGTAATAAGCACTGATGATAGAATTCAGCAGACGTGTAGAGGGTTGTGACGGCTCGGGGAAGCGCATGAGCGGTGCGTGTGTTTGCTGACGGACAGCTGTGCTCTGTGCTGTTCTTCAGGGATAAGTTTGTGGAGATGGATCTGAAGCCTGTGTGTAAGCACTGCTACGAGCGCGTGCCGGACGAGCTCAAGAGACGCCTGTCCAAACAAGACTCCAAAGACATGAAGAAGAAGAAAATGCCCATCTGTCTGTGACATCTCTGTTTCTGCGGTCAGTCCGGAGACAGTTCTGCCCCTCGTGTCACTCCAAACCCAAAGACCATCCTAACCCTAACCCTAACCCTAACACAAAGACACAAACAAAAACCTGAGAGATTCCTGTCCTTCCTTTGAAAGTTTGTGTAGCCAGATTTTTGACACGTAAATGTTCATATACAGATTGTAAAATGTCTTTTAAAGAGACACAATCACACTGTGTGACGAACAGAATTAATTTAGTTCTGAAAATAAACAGAAGTCTTATGGGTTTGGATGAGGCTATCAAATCATGACAGTATGTTGATTTTAAATGCACTAACCTTCCATGTTTCTTATTTTTATACACTCACTGGACACTTTGTTAGATTGGGGGTTGGACCCTGTTTTGCCTTCAGAACTGCCTTAATTCTAGATTCCACAAAGAGGCCCAAAGATACATCACACCACCGTCAGCAGCCTGAACCGCTCACACAGGCCGGACGGATCCGTGCTCTCCTGGTGTTTATGCCAAATAAACTCCACACTCTTCACACTTCATGCCCTTAAAGGTGCTGTATGTAGGATCGACAGTCCAAATTCAAAATATTAGCGAGGGATTGGCTGATTAGATGTTTGCGTTAACGAGCGGTGTACCTAATAAAGTGGCTGGTGAGTGTATATGAACAATATGCACTGAGAGCATGAAAATCAATCAGGGGAGCGTTTGCGAAAAGCAACTATGTTCTGTTGTTACCAGCAGAGGTCAATAGAACTGACCACCATAGCTAGCTATCGGTGCTTGAAACGCACCGCGGACCGGCAGGTCTCGAGCCAGCTTGATCTGTTGTGTCCATTCAGCCCCGGAGGATGAATCCATGTCTTCTGACATGAAATGACAGGAGGGTGTGAGAAAATAACTAATATTTGTAGCTTTTGAAACTGAAGCATCCACACGCGTGTTCATGAGTCCAGCTGGTCAGAGAACACGCTTCACAACATGAACTCATGAACCCGTGAGCGCCGGACAGACGTGACAGCGAAGCAACACGTATCAGTGTTTCTCTCACACACTCCTTCAGAAGACCGTCTCTAACGTCTCGGTTTGAGTCCGTCTGGGTTCATCTGATGACACAAAGTCATGAGGGTGATGAGAGGATCGTCATGTTTTTAAAGGGATACTCCACCCCAAAATGAAAATTCTGTCATTAATCATTTACCAAACCCATAAAAGCTTCGTTCGTCCTCGAAACACAATTTAAGATATTTTGGATGAAACCCGGGAGGTTTGTGACTGTCCCGTTGACTGCCGAGTAAACTACACGGTCAAGCCACAGAAATTATGAAAAATACTCCATCTGCCATCAATCTGAACCTTATGAAGCGGCAAGAACACTTTTTCTGCACAAAGAAAATAAAAATAACGACTTTATTCATCAATTCGTCTCCTCTGAGAATATCCGCTGGACGCAAACTGTGTACGCTGTTTGTTCACAAACCTCCCGGGTTTCATCCAAAATATCTTAAATTGTGTTCCGAAGACAAACAAAGCTTTTACGGGTTTGGAAGGACACGGGGGTAAGAGATTCATGACAACATCTTCATTTTGGGGTGGAGTATCCCTTTAAGTGTTCTACTAAAGAATCAGACTCGTCTGCAGCTCTGATGAAGAGTGTTTCACTCTCGTCAAACTGAAAAGGCATTTCTGGCAGGTTTTAAACATACAGGACACTCCTAAAGAAAGAGAAGTGTTTGTAAGTGCATTATAGTGTATTTGATTAAAAAGCAAGATGTTTCTCTGCACTCATCTCTAACGACTCGCTCTCATTCTGACCGTAACTTTCCTGGAGTTTAGTGATCTGATGGTTTTCCTGGTGTTTGTTTGATCCGATGGTTTTCCTGGTGTTTGTGTGATCCGATGGTTTTTCTGTGGTGTTGTAGATCTGCTGAGACGCTCCTGCAGCTGAACACCAGACGTCCAGCACCTCACCGCTTCATCTGGACCGCACAGAATCTGTCAGGAGTCACAGCTCAGATCTGTGTTAGCTGAACAACAGAAGGAGTGCAGAGTTCTGTCAGGCTGTTTTAATTTCTCACTTGAGTTCTGTTGGATTGTATTTAATGTTTGGTTGTTATCAGTCAATTGGAAAATTGCAGAATGTTCAACTGTAATAATTCGATTTTTGTTCACTATTAAAGAGAGTAACTGCACTAATGCCAGCAGTACATGTATTTATCAGTTCTCAGACATATCAAATATATTTCATGAAGGCAGGTGTTTAAGAATGACCTTAATTACTAGTGTTTATAGCCTAGTCTTTAATGCTGTGCTGATGAGGTCACCTGTGAAGGTATTACAGTGCTGATTATTTTCAAAGGGTCCATTCAGTCAGACATAATCATTCTGTCATTGACTCGCTCTCACGTCACTTAAAGGGATAGTTCACCCAAAAATAAAAAATTAGCCCATGATTTACTCACCCTAAAGGCATCCCAGCTGTATATGACTGACTTCTTTCAGAGCTGTATTAAAATCGCCGGCTCTTCCAAGCTTTATAATGCAGTCAGTGGGTGTTTGTTTTCAGAAGTCCAATAAAGCGCATCCATCCGTAATAAACGTGCCTCACACATCTCTGGGGGCGAATCCCTGCGTTCCGCCGGATGACGTAGGTGTAGCAAAGGAAAACATCCACCATTTTTCTTTACAAATCCTTGTTTTGTACGTCTTTGTGACCAATGTTTGCTTTGCTCTCTCCACTGCGCTTCTGTGCTCGTCACTGATCAGCTAGCGGACGCTACAGACGACGGGTTAAATATGGATATTTTTCTTACACAAAAGCATGGATTCACTACAGGAGGCCTGTATTATTATATTCATCTGAATGAACGAAGTCATGAGGTAATTTTCATTTTGGGGTGAACGATCACTTTCATAAACTCAAAACTTTCAACTTCAAAAAGTTTATAAAAACACTGTAAAGGTTTAATTTAGCCTTTTAAAAACATAATTAAACACATACAGACCTCATGAAAGCTTCAGTTTCATGAAATTAAACAAAACTGAAACTCAAACATGCTGCTTGATGCTAGAAACGAACCCACACTGATTACGCTCCGTTCAGAGTCTAATTACCCTCTTAAAGGAACACTCCACTTTTTTTGGAAATAGGCTCATTCTCCAACTCCCCCAGAGTTAATAAGTTGAGTTTTACCGTTTTTGAATCCATTCAGCCGATCTCCGGGTCTGGCGATAGCACTTTTAGCATAGCTTAGCATAAATCATCGAATCCGATTAGACCAGTAGCATCACGTTCAAAAATGACCAAAGAGTTTCGATATTTGTCCTATTTAAAACTCGACTCTTCTGTAGTTATATCGTGTACTAAGACTGGCGGAAAATGAAGTGTTGCGATTTTCTAGTCCGATTTGGCTAGGAACTATACTCTCATTCCGGCGTAATAATCAAGAAACTTTGCTGCCGTAACATGGCCGCGGCAGGCGCAGTGATATTACGCAGCGCCTGAAAGTAGTCCCCAGCTAGGTAACTAGTTATAATATAGCTGGGGACTACTTTCAGGCGCTGCGTAATATCACTGCGCCTGCTGCGGCCATGTTACGGCAGCAAAGTTCCTTGATTATTACACCGGAATGAGAGTATAGTTCCTAATCATATCAGCCTAGAAAATCGCAACTTTTCATTTTCCGCCGATCTTAGTACACGATATAACTACAGAAGAGTCAAGTTTTAAATAGGACAAATATCGAAACTCTTTGATCATTTTTGAACACGATGCTACTGGTCTAATCGGATTCAATGATCTATGCTAAGCTATGCTAAAAGTGCTATCGCCAGACCCGGAGATCGGCTGAATGGATTCAAAAACGGTAAAACTCAACTTATTAACTCTGGGGGAGTTGGAGAATGAGCCTATTTCCAAAAAAAGTGGAGTGTTCCTTTAAAATACGCAAAAGCACTAATCACTAAAAAAAAAAAATTGACTTTCCAGCTCAAAAATCTGGATTAGGCACTGATTTATCTCCCAGATTACTCTCCTGGTGAATTGTTTTTTTATTTCCATTTATCAAAAAAAGATCAATTTCCTGTAGTTGAAAGCGGTCTCTAAAGAGTGTTTACTGCACACGAGAGCATAATAACTCCTGATCTCACCGCTGGACGCTCAGAGGAAACTTGAGTTATCGGTTTTCCTGAAACGTGTCAAAACTAAAGGAGAAACACAGCAGCTTTGCTTCAGCGGCACTTGACAGACAGTAGTTTCTCATCAATGACTCACTTTGAATAAACAGTGAAACTCAAATTGTCAGAAGTTTATTTTATGTTCAAGAAATTTAAAGTTGCAAGAAACATGGCTGTGTTTGTGTGGGACCTCGTCTCAGTGACATTCAACCAAATACACATTTAACAGCCTTCAAGAGATTCACATTACTCCGCTTAAACGTGAGGAAACCGGGGTAAACAAGTTCTGTAATAAAATAAAGTTTTTCTTCTTTTTGCACGAATTTTATTGTCAACTAGTGCTGTTCACTTTATTAACACACAAACAGGACAAAAATAAAACCACTGCATGTACAAATTCTGATTTACACGAGAGTTCAGGGAACACGCTCTCAAACATGACGATTGGTAGTTTGTAGAAAAGCTCATATAATCTGTCCGCAGTCTGAGATGGTGATGGTTTTGGTGGGTTTCCCGTCTTTAGCGCCCAGCTCTCCGACCCGCCGCACCACGTCCATGCCTTCTTTGACGAACCCGAAGGCCACGTGCTTGAAGTCCAAGTGCTCTGCTTTCTTGAGGGTGATGAAGAACTGCGAGTTGTTGGTGTCTCTGCCGCGGTTGGCCATGGACAGCAGCCCCGGCCCCGTGTGCCTCACCTCGAAGCTCTCGTCCTCAAACTTCCCTCCGTAGATGGACCTCCCTCCCGTCCCGTCCTGACTGGTGATATCACCGCCCTGAGAGACCCCACACACACACACACACACACACACACACACACGCTAGATATTTCAGGCCGTCACCATGACCAGCTGTTGTTTAGTTCAGTACTGACCCGTAACTCCAGGTTCAGTTACTCCAGCAGTTCTTTTACTTTCATTGAGATGCTGCTACATTTTTTTTGTCAATGGGTCATTCTACAGAACTGCTGTCCCACGACCAAAACACACATTTAAAGAGCATTTAATTATTCAAATCTTAGGCGTTTACTCAGATCCTTATATTATATTATTGAAACCCACAATAATATTTAAAATATCAGTAAGCTTATATATATATATATATATATATATTTATTTATTTTAAATCATTATTTATTGGGTACTTTCAGTTTGGAGGTGGCTGACCCGAACCCTAACCCCTAAATTTCAACTTGTAAAAATTATTATTTCAATATCATTTTTGTATTTTATTCCATTGCTGTTAAAAAAAAAAAAAAAAATAATAATAATAATAATAATAATAATAATTTATATATATATATATATATATATATATATAAAAATTGAGCAGTATATTATTAATTGTACTTTAATTTAGAATTATTAACTTTGTTTTTGTCATTTTCATTACTTTTTCAATATTATATTATTGATATTAATATATTTTCTATAGCTTTAATATTTTTAATTTATGTAGTTTAGTTATTTTAGTATTTTGGTATGCTGTTCCAAATATAACGAGACCGGTCTTCTGATTTTTGGCCAAACTGGTCAGAAGTTGACCGCAGAAATCTCATTTGTTAATATCTTTTGAGCCGCAGGAGGCGCTGTGCCCTGGGCTCATGCTTGTTATAAGCGGTCAGGATCTGCTGAAGCACTGAAGACACAGAGAGTGTGTGTGCGGTCCGACGTATGCTTTCACACAGGAGTCCGCTCCTGAGCCGCAGCTGTTAGCCACAAACAACATTTACCCATTATTTCAATTTTAACTCCAAACGTTGTTACTGAAAGTAGTTCTTGTGATTCTTTTTGCACAGAACTGAAATACAAACTTTCATAGCTTTGAATAAAATGTAGCTTTTATTGCGTTTGTGAATAATGTTTTACTTCTATTTTTCTTTTCATTTAAATCTTTGATAAAAGCAATTCTGCGGTTCATAACTCTGTTTTTCTACCTCCACGAATGCCATATTGTCTTGTTCATCTAAAAGTGCACTTTTCCTTGTTTTAAGTCGTGTGCTGACTGTGAAACACAGCAGGCTTTAATTATATGCATTTATGGTACGTCAATGCCTCGCAAATCCTGGATCTATTCTCAGATTTTGGGGATGCATCGCAATTCTCTCTGGATTCGATTCTGAGCTTAGCTTTTAACAGCAGATGGCACTATAGGCCAGTTTTTAACCGCAGACTCATGAAGAGGAGCGCCTGTGCGTTCAGCATTTCAGTGGTTAAATGTACTTGCACCTCGGCTTTTATGATTTCATGATGCAAGATTAATGTAAACAGCCCACTATAAACACCCTTCTAATTCACTTCAAGCTTTTCTCAAACTGTATGAATTATTTTAGGTTCACACGGTGTGTGTCTCTGTGTGTGTGTCTCTGTGTGTGTGTGTGTGTGTGTGTGTGTGTGTGTGTGTGTGTGTGTAACTGGAAGCAAGCAGTGTACAGCTGTTTCTAAAGCATGCAGCGCCATCTGCTGTTAAAAACTAAGCTCAGAATCGATTCAAGAGAGAATCGTGATGCATTCTGAGAGTCGATGCAGGATCATTAGTCTACATGCGATGTATCGATTTATTGTCGCAGCCGTTACTGACAGAAGTGCATTATTTGTTGATTTAATGGTAGCAATCGCACGATGATCGTTTTGACATTGACTGAATCAGCTCATTGAAACAGATTCTCAAAGCAGTGATGTAAAGGAGCGCTGTTTCCGTACAGAACACATCTTCGGTGCGTTGCTGAACACCAGCGTGTCCTCACCTGACACATGAAGTCCGGGATGATCCTGTGGAAGACGGACCGGCGGTAACCGAAGCCCTTCTCTCCCGTACACAGAGCACGGAAGTTCTCCGCCGTTCTGGGCACGATGTGAGCGAAGAGCTCCATCACGATTCTCCCAGCATCCTCGTCATCCACGGACATGTCGAAGAACACCACGGGGTTGGACTCTCGAGACAGCGCCTCTGCGGCAGACATCTGCGCGGCGTCGGTCTGAGACATGCGGCTCTGGCAGTCTGTGAAGGCTTGTCTGAAGGCCTCCGCCAGCTCTGGAGTCTTGAACTTCGCCGCCAGCTGCTCGACTTTCCCGTCTCCCTCTGTGCGCACAAACATACAGACGTGAAGAGACCGAGCGGACCCACGCTGGATAAATGAGCGCGCTCTCTCTATAAAGTACATTATTGTGAAATATGTCTTGGTGAGATTCATACAAACGTGATCTGTTGTGTCTTACATGAGTTTAGTTCATGTTTGGGGAAATCTGACGTGTGACATTATATTAGATCCATGCATTACAGCAGGACTTCATACAGATCTGTCTGTTAATCAAACATTAATCAAGAGCAGCGACTGATTCCGTCTTTTCTTTTAAACTACTGTTTTATTTGCATCTTTGTTCATATTTTTAATAACAAAGATAAAATAAAAGATAGCTATATTGTGAAGAGTAATATAGTAATTATTATAATGAAGAGAAATGGAGGAAAATACACAATGTTGCTTGGTGATTTTGCTTTGAAAACTTTAACTCTATTTTTCTCTAAATCAGCTCTGCTGACTCTCGTCTTCACACGGCTGTCGCTGTCATTTTTTGTCCGATTCCAACAAGTCACGTGTCATTCTGGTATTTTAATGGAGAATGTGAAAAAAAGAACTCATTTTTGAAAATGTGCTCATTCTGACTCATTTTGCCATCAGGGGTCGTGTGCGTGTGTATGTGTGTGTGAGAGAGTGAGAGAGAGAGAGAGTGAGAGAGTGAGAGAGAGAGAGAGAGAGAGAGAGAGAGAGAGAGAGAGAGAGAGAGAGTGTGAGTGTGCGTGCGTGCGTGTGTGTGCATGTGAGAGTGAGAGAGAGAGAGAGAGAGAGAGAGAGAGAGAGAGAGAGAGAGAGAGAGAGAGAGTGTGAGTGTGCGTGCGTGCGTGTGTGTGCATGTGAGAGTGAGAGAGTGAGAGAGAGAGAGAGAGAGAGAGAGTGTGTGTGGCGAGGAGCGAGGTCTGTACCGGTGTAGTCGGTGGCGGTCCACACCAGCGCGTTAGCCGAGGTGTTCATGGGCTTGAGCTCGATGCTCTCGCTGATGGTGTGGTTGGCGCAGACTTTCAGCACCTGCTCGCGTCTCATCAGCAGCCGGTAGCTCTTCTTCACCGGGTGGAAGAGGATCTTCAGGTCTCCCACGCCGCGCTCCTTCCACTGGTTGAGCTCGCGGTCCCAGCGGTACAGTTTGGCTCTCTCTTTGAACAGGATCTCCTCGTCCTCCTCGCCGGACTTCACCTCCACCTGCAAGAGCACATCAGCACACGTCACACTTCTCCAGAGACACGAGGAGCACCGCTCACAGCATCGCAGCCAACGCTCACCTCGGGCAGAGACACGATCGGCTCGAAGTGGATCTCGTCGTTATGGGGCGTCTCGTCATCGCTGCCCTCCGCTTCTGCTTCATGGCTGGTTTTTTCTCCTTCCTTTTGTGTCCCTGTACTTCCAAAGACTGTGGCTCCTGTGCCTGACCATGAGAAATTATCATCTGCAGAAATAAACACATGATGAAAACAGCATACTGCTAACATCGATGCTGACAGCAGCATTACACACTAGCACTCTCATCATACTAACTCATATTACTGCTGCCAGCACACACACACACACACACACACACACTAAAAAATAACCTTCACTCTCAAGCTGAGAGAATGAGTTTTAAGTTATATTCATTTATATGCCTTTATGTAGCCAGGATAATAGAGAGAAGACAGGAGAGCATCGGGTGGAGAGACGGGAATCGAACCATCGTGTCAGCACGACATACTCACAATATAATCACATATTTAACACTGAAAATATCAGCCATATCACTCAGCTCTACAAGACAGCTCAGGAGAAGCACCAGTGAACTGGACTGCACTGTTCAGTCTGAGAAATCAAGTGAATGACCCTCGAGCTGCTTCTAATGAATCAGTCCGGTGAAGCGGGAAACACAGGTGGACACTCACCTTTTTTTCCAAATGCAAATTCCCCTGAAGCCTTCGCCAGTTCTGCAAATGAAAACCCACCCGCAGATGTGAATCCAAAAGACAGATCTGCAGGAGGAAAGAAAACAGCATTCAGCAGATGATCAGTGTGTTTGAGAGAGCGTCTCTGAGCCTGATCCTCGCTCACTAACTCACATTTATTCAGCAAGCACAAAGCACATATTCCACATGGTTTGTAATTACTGGAGTAAACATCAGGAATCGGACTGCTCTGAGAGAGGTTTAACCGGCGCTCACCTGCAGCTGTGCTGGAGTCGCTCTCACCGCTTCTCTTGGTGGAGAGGTCGATGGGACGGCTGCCGTCAGCCGCCGGTGTGTCTGTCTGACGCTCTTCTGCTCCGCCGCCGCTCGTGTCCACAGCTGCTGCATCATGGGAAGGCGTCACCTGAAGAACTGGTGCTGTGCTGCAGACCGGACCCGCAGCGATGTGAAGGTCGGGAGCACACCTCACCTGTGCCTGCCGCAGCTTCTGGAGCTCGGTGTTGAAGTCGTCCGGTTTCTCGGCCTCCGCTTCGGAGTCGCTGCTGACGCCGCACAGGAAGGTGGGAGGCAGCAGGAGGCGTCTGGCTCTCTGCTCCTCGTCCGCAGTCGGCCGCTTCTCCCACACCAGAGTGACCTCCGAGTCTGCAAACACAGGCAACTCCATCTATACACGCTGCTCATCACTACACCGCTCCAGCGTGAGAGAAGAGCAACATCACCTACCGTGATCCGACGCCGCGTCAGCGCCATCCTCGTACAGCTTCCCCTTCAGACTCCTCACCGCGCTTTCAAAATCCTCATCTGATAACAGCGGTGTGAATACGGTTAAAGATTTAAGTGTACTTCGGTCATGTGTTTTACTGTTAAACAGCGTGTGGATCTCACCGTCGTTGTCGTCGTCGCTGACGTATCCCGGACGGTTTTTGTAACAGAAGAACGTAGGAGGAAGCTTCAGTCTGGCGGCCAGCTCCGCTTGCTCTCTCGTCGGCTTCATCTCAAACACGATCTCAACATCATCATCATCATCATCACACACGTCCTGAGCGCTCTTCTGCTCCGACGGGGAGGAAACTGAGCAACGAACAAACAAAAACCAGATTAACTAAAGCAACAACAACTGCTAAACGGATAGTTCATCCCAACAGGAAAACTGCTGCCGTTTACTCGCAGGTCTAGATCTGACAAAACACGACGCTTTCAAAGTCACATCAGTCCCGCTGACTCTATACTGTACTGGGAAACACAAACCTGAGATGATCTGTGTTCCACAGAAGGAATGAAGCCTGGACTGAGTTTTCATGTTTGGTGAACTATCTCTTGAAGTTCTCACCATGTTTAAGAAGCGCTTTCAAAAACAATCGGAGTCATTTCAAACCGACAAGCGTCAAAGCATGTAGCAGACTAAAGTACTCTGACCGTTTCAACGTCAACACACTTCACAGCCAACGTTACATCAGAAAACTACAAAGACACACATGCAAACACTCATGCTCTCTATCACACAGCGAGATCAAGCGCCTTTTAGTGTCCCTCTTATTACAAAGCAACAAAACAAGAATGTGGTCCCCCCCCCCAAAAAAAGCTTTCAGGATAAATATCCAGCGCAAATATCAACAACTTTTTCTTAATTAATTGACCTCTGCATTGCTAGCCGAGGTCATGATCTACTGTTTGAGCTCACGCTAACCCCTCAGCCCTCCACCTGCCACAGCTTCTTCAGCAGAAACTCTGCTTTTCTTCCTTTCAAATTAAACTGAAACTCTGCAGATGAAGAAACAAACTTCTGCCAGTGACTGAAAAATACATCTTAAGACTCTTAACCTACTTATGCGGATAGAGGTCATGCATTAGACATCTCTTTAGCTTGGCAGTCCATCATCATATATGAGGATCGTCTCTAAACATCAAGAGAATGAGGTAAGAAGCAAGAACAGCTAAACGCATTTACTGAAACCAAACCTGACTCTAGCATGCAGATCCACACAGATTTGTTAGCTGGTTAGCAGACTCACAACATCCAACTAGTACACAAAAGTCCAAAGTATGCTTCAGCTGCCCGCTTGCTGCTACATCTCATGAGCAGGCCGACGTGTGTAGCCTCGAGCACTAATGACTGTCTGAACCAGTCATCTGTGTTTGGAATCGCCTGCGGTAACTGGAGGAAGCAGCGTTTCAGACAGTAAGAGACAACACTCCGTCCTCTTCATGGTCAGTGGAGTGTGTTTCCTCAACAGTGTGCACACAGCAAGCTGAAAACTGAAGCATACCGCAGTCGTAACTGCAGAGGACAGGCCTTCATCTGCTTCCACACAAACATCTCAGTGACCGTTTCAGTCCTTTAAAATCCCACGTTACTCTTCACGGACATAATTACACAACATGTACTTGCTTTATCCCTCTGGTAAATACAGCAGATGCAGGGCTGGGTATTGGCAGCAGTACCCATGTAACTGGTATGTACTAGAACCGAATCAGAACACAGATTTGGGTGCCACTTAAATGCCCGAGCGATCGACTGAAATATGTGCCCTCTAGTTCTCTGAAACGTGAAAAATAATTTCCCAACTGAGAAAACGCACATGAACGCAAGTCGGAAAGCTCTGATAAAACGAATCCAAGTAATGCGAGTGTTCATGTTTTTTTTTTGTGTTTTTTTTTCACATTCCTGCTTACAAGCTAAAGTCGGGAAAGGAGACCACCCGAGGAGCACTTGCTCTGATGGCAGCAGGTAGCCCACCGTTAGCTAGCAAAGCTAAACACACTTAAATTAAAATACTTAAGCAACGTTAC
This sequence comes from Acrossocheilus fasciatus, assembly GCA_036784905.1. Classification (NCBI taxonomy): domain Eukaryota; kingdom Metazoa; phylum Chordata; class Actinopteri; order Cypriniformes; family Cyprinidae; genus Acrossocheilus; species Acrossocheilus fasciatus. The sequence continues at coordinate 448,919 of CM071946.1, read as the reverse complement.
TTTACATCAACAGCACATCATGTACTGATATTTAAAAAAAATGAAAACTCAGAAATTAGAAGAATGAGGTTTACTCGCACAATAAGTATTTTATTGTAAATTCTATTAATCTACATCATTAAATCACAATCACTATTTTTAGGGCAATTGACAACTATGATTTATAATAGCGCAGTCTTAGCTCATGTATTGTCCCGTATACAGAGTCTGATCTCTGGAGTCCTCTCTAGAAAAATGTGTCACTTCTATTTTAATGTAAATTCTATTCATTAAAATTAATGAGAGAAATAATGCAACCCTCATGTAGCTCAAGAAACACTGCGGTTAAGACAGTACAGAGGAACCACATAAAAACTGAACTCTGTACAGGCATGATAGGAGTTGTTCTGTTGGCAGAAACAGCTTTATTTGTAAGGGAAAACATTAGCAGAAGAGTCAGCAGCTGACTACAATACTGGAAAACTGCTGCTACATGTATGATCTATAGCAGAGCCAAAAATAGTCGTAACTATATAGCCGAGATAGAAATACTTGGACCTGCCGGAGTCACATTTAAAGACGAGATATCACTTTGCAAGACACTGACTGCTGAGTACCTGAAGGACTTTGAAGCCACTGGTGCACCCTAATTGTAAATTCTACTGAAATTTCAAACAAACGAGTAAAGGTTAGCAGATTTCAGACCATGCAAATGTTTGGATTGAGTAATGTTGGGTTATCACATCATTCAGCCAAGGTCAGGTCTCCCGGCTCATGCCAGTCAGTGAGAGCGCTATGTGCCACAGTAAACCGTGACCTGAAATACCTCGGGCTTCAAACTGGTTGGCTGATGTGCAGGTCCAAAAAGCCATAGGATTATTTTTGAAAAGCCTAAAATCCAAACCTAAAAAAATAATATTACGTGTTAAAGTTTTGTGCCATTTTGTTGAAGAACTGAGTGGATGAAAATCTGTCTGTGTGTCAAAAATATGGGCTTAAATGAGGCAGAGGCAACATGTACCCCTTTTCCACCAACGCAGTTTGAGTGCTGGTTCGGAGCCAGAGCCTAGTTTCAAATCGGTTCTTTGTCTTTCGACACCCAAAGTACCAGGAAAAGTGGTTAGTAAATAGCACCAAAACATTGCTGGGCTGGGGGCGGGGTTACCGTCACCAACAAAATACTTTTGACTGCCATATTTGAAATAACAGCTAAACACGAACATGTTGGATTCGCTGTGTTTGGATGCTGATGTAGGTTATTAAAGCCATGAACATCAATAGCAACGCAACATCATTGTTGATGGTGTTTAGGCTTGTTCGGGATGCACTGGCACCGGGTGGACCGTGCCATGCGCCGCGGGAGCGACTGGAAAGCAGATTGCTCAAACCCGTTGTGTTTGGTGCTGCCGCGCTAGCGTTGCTAGAGGAAGTGAGACGTATTCAGTGACCCAAGACCTGGCTCTGTGGTGGCTCTCTAGCCAGTGGAAAGGCAAACTGGGTCTTAGAAGCCTCGCCAGTCGAACCAACTCCAGACCAGTAATATAGCACTGGCTCTGAACTAGCACCCGGTTCATGCTGGTGGAAAAGGGGTAATAGTGCAAGGATGTTTTACAGCAATAACCTACACAATAAAAGTGTAGAATTGTCCTCGTTAAAAAAGTAATTAAACTAAATAGAACCTAAACCAGAGATGCGCTTAGCTCCAGCCTTAGTTGAACACACCTCAAGCAGCTAATCGTAATCTTTAGGACTACTTAAACTGTGGGCAGGTGTGTTTGGAGCAGGGTTGGAAAGCTGTGAGCTAAACAAAGAGATACAGTTTTATTCATAACTATGAGTCACAGGACATAGCTTACTTGTTGGTATGCTGAAAGGAGTCCCAACTGAAGACTGGCTGGTCACTGCTGGTCCAGAGGTTTTCAGTTTCGAGACAGCCATTTCCTCATCTTTTGAACTGGAAATTAAAACAGGAGATTTTTCTTTTGATGGCGAAGGGCTTCCAAAGATCTTCTGCACAGAGTCTGACCCAAAGACGAACTTTGGAGGAGAGACCACATTCTTGGTGCTTTGAGGGGTCTGTTCCGGTTTAGGACTGCTTTCCTCAGAGAGTTCAGTACATTCTTTTGTGGTTTCCTCAAATACAGCAACTGCAGCCTTGCCACAAAGCGTCTCCTGGGTGGAGGCAGGTTCTCTTGCAGAAAACGGGGTTAGTAGAGTGTCTTTTTCCTGTGCAGTCTTTGCCTCTTCGAAGATTTCTTTGAAAGCATTTGCAGTTTCCTGCAGTTTAAATCGAACTGCCAGCTGTTCCACCTTGCCCTGCCCTTCAGCAAAATCAAAGGCACTCCAGATCCACGCTTTCTCAGCTCCTTTCATGGGCTCAAGCTTCATATTGGAAGCGATCCAATGGTTTGCACACAGTTTGAGGACCTGGTCCCGTCTCATCACAAGTCTGACACGCTTCGTTTCGTTGTGCTGTAGTATTTTAAGGTCTCCTATACCTCGTTCCTTCCACTGACTAAGATCTTTATCGTAGCGGTATAATTTGGCCCGGTGACTGAAAAGAACTTGCTCATTCTCCTCTCCTGTTGAGACTTCAACAAGATCAGGCAGTGGCACAACAGGCTCGAAGTACTGACCATCTCGCTCTTCCTCCTGCGATGCTTCTTGCTCATCATCTGTGCCAACGGAAGCCTGGCTCTGGTTTAGCTTAGATGGAGACTTAGAGGGACTGAGAATAGGCTGAAAACTGAAACTAAAGCCTGTGGACGATTCGCCAAAGCGGAATAAATTTTTAGCTACTGGATCTGGCAGTGAAGGAGTATCGCACACAGAGGAGCTGTCATAGTCCTCGTGCACTTCCTCTCGTAAATCGTAATTATCCCATTCTAAAGTGGGTGCGGTGCTCTCAGAGTCGAGCTTGACTACAACTGCAGAGGTACTATGACTTGCATCGCCACTCTCATCATCCTTGTTTTGGTAAGTCAAGAATGATTTGAGGTCCTTAAGACCAGATTTCATTTCTTCAGCTTTCTGTATAAGGTGGGCCGTTCTGCCAGTGTTCACGAGCTTGTGAGGAGTCTGCAAAGGAATATCCAAAAGCAGTCGCTGACACTCCTCGAATTTCAGCTTGAATTCTTCTGCAAGCTCTGGTGTTTTGAATTTTGCTGCAAGTTGTTCTAATTTGGCATCTCCATCTGAGAAGTCACTGGCCAGCCACATCCAGGCTCGATCTGAGCCAGAGAGGGGCTTTAGGTTCATTGTGGTTGTGATCCAATGATTAGCACACACTTTCAACACCTGTTCTCTCCTCATAAGAATTCGCAGTCTCCCATTCTGGTTATTCTTGAGGAGTTTAAGGTTGCCGACTCCTCTTTCTTTCCATTGGTTCGTTTCCGTATCAAATCTGAAGAGCTTGACGCGCTGTGAATACAAGACTTTCTCATCTTCTTCGCCTGTAACAAGGTCGACCTTCTCTGGCATCTGAACAACAGGCTCAAACTGAATATCGTCATTCTCCTCAGTTTTGTACATATCATCATCTTGATCGCCAGAGATGTCGGCCTTGGGGCCGGAATTAAACCCAGTAAAGAGCTGTTTGCCAGCCCCTGCAAAGCCTTTGAAAGTTGGATCCTTCTGGCCAAACTGAAAACTTCCTTGTGACTTCGCCAAGTCAGCGAAACTAAAGGTGTTAGGTTTATCAGTAAAGAGGGGATTATTATCGTGACTATCAGTGTCTACAGACTGTTCTGAGGAACTTTGGGCTGCCTCTTTTTCTTTCTCTTTGTGAAGCTCAGCAATATTTTTGAGGAGGTCAGATGCAGATCCATTTTGGGACTGTCCGTCTGATGGTTTTGCCTCAGATTCTGCAATGCCAAACTTAAACCCGCCAGCAGGCGCCGGCATAGAAAACGAAAAACTGGAACTGCCTGATGACTTTTCAGCCTCAGTTGTGGAGGGCTCAAACTTGAAGCCTTCTGAGGATGCTTTATCTTTACTTGTGCCGAACTGAAAAGCAGTGCCTGGATTGAAATTGGCTTTAAATCCTGTCGCAGCAGGTTGGCTGCTAGAACTTCCAAAACTGAAGTTAAAAGAGGAACTTGATGGTGCAGCAGAGGTCTTGTTTTTCATATTTGGGTTTGCTGTCTGACATGAAACACAATGACTAGATGAACCTTCATTTCTTACCAGGCAAGTTTCACAATCCCACTGTCCAGCTTTTTTAGCAAACATGGCAGCTAGCCCAACTTTCGATGATGCATTAGTTTTTTCAGTGCTGCAGGGGGCTTTGCAAGAAACACATTCAGTTGCTGAGGCATCATTCCTCACTAGGCAGGGGTCACAGTCCCACTGACCCTCTTTCTTGGCAAACTGAGAACCAAATCCAGTGCCAAATGGGACTGTTGGAGCTGCTGACACTTTCTCTTGTTGTGGTGCATCAGCCTGAATTGTTTTCTTCTCAGCCTGAGCTCCAAAGCCAGCAGATGTCACCACAGCATCCGTCAATCCAAACTTAAAAGAAACTGGTATTTGAGATCCAAACGTGAAGCCCTTCGAGCTGACATCAGTGCTGGCGGTGTTCTTAGCGGAATCTCCAGAAAGTCCAAAAGAAAACTGTTTGGCAGGAGGAGCCACAGGGCCAGAGCCTTTGGGTTCCTCTATAGGTTTGACCTGTGCTGTAGAAGGAGCTGCACTGTTGCAGGCCACGCACACCGCAGACGTGGGAGCGTTTCTTACACAGCACACGTCGCAGTCCCATTCACCCTCCTTCTTGGAAAACAGGGTTTTGAGATCCACTACTTTGGATGAAACCTGAGGCTGTGGAGTTTTGCTTTCCTTTTCAGTCTGTTGGCCTTGCGGGGACTCCGAAATGAACTTTTGAGCCTCCTCAAATTTAACTTTAAACAGCGCCGCGTCTTCCGCTGTTTTAAAACGAATGGCCAACTGCTCAGTCTTCGGCATTTCATCTGCATAGTCCATAGCGTACCACACCCAGGATTTGTCAGATCCAGCATTTGGTTTGAGGGCCATGTCGGCAGTGATATAGTGATTGGCGCAGATTTTCAGAACCTGCTCCCTCCTCATCAACAGACGAACTTTTCCAGAGGTTTTGTGCTTCAGGATTTTGATACTGCCAATGCCCCTCTCTTTCCATTCTTTAGTCTCGGCGTCAAATCGGAAGAGTTTTGCTCTCTTGCAGAACATCTCCTCCTCCTCTTCCTCACCAGTTTTCACGTCGACCTTATCAGGTAGAGGCACAATGGGCTCAAAATGAGGCCCATCCTCGTCCTCTTCCACATGGGTGCTATCATTGTCACTTTCCCCACTTTTCTCTTCCCGAGCCTCTGAATTCCCTAATGTTGGCTTGGTTCCACTTGTAAAGCTAAACCTTTGGTCGGTGTCGCCAAAAACACTCATCTTGTTCTGAGCACCATCAGTGAATGAAAATCCTGCAGAATTTTTACTTCCAAAGGTAAAGACTTCGCCCTGGCTAGGCAGCTGATCTTGAGACTGATGTTTCGATTCTGACGGTACCTCCGCTTTGGGAGGAATATCTGATGTCAGAAGTCCCAAGAGGCTTTCACTGTTTTTCACCTGAGCAGAGGAGAAGGTGAAATCTCCATCATTGGACTTGAAATTGGAGTTGAACTTGAACGCAGTTGTTGCTGTTGTTGTTTGGGTGACAGCTCCTCCTCCAAAGTTGGGAACCTTAGGAGGTTCACCTGTGAACTGTGGCCCAAAACTTATCTTGGGGTCGACAGCTTTGCTTTCAGTGCTCCTGGTTGGCTGTGTGGATGTAACAGCACATGGCTTAGTGAAATATCCAGGCTCTGGCAATGTTGGATTGACTGTGGGCTGAGGAACATTGTGACCATAATACTCCTCACTGTATGGAGAGAGTAATGTTGTAGCTGGTGACTCAAACCGGATGGGAGGACCGAAGACCTGCTCTTGAGGATACATGCATGCAGGTGCTGACTGGAGAGGTGGAGTGTGTGTTGATTGTTGGTAGGCATACATATGCTGCTGTGGAGGAAGACGATTCATCCCGTATACTGGGCCCTGCAGAGGCAAACAAACAATACTTTGATATAGATTCTCTGCCCCGTTACTGTAAGGTAGAATAATTTGTGTTTACATGAAAATCCCTCCGGTACCTTTGTTGGTGTGACATTTGCAGCGGTGCGCAGAAGATACTGTGAATTATATGCTGGAGACTGGTTGTAGTACACAGAGGGACCTGTAGTAGCAACTGAGACAAATAAAAGGATTGGTTTAGGCATGTCTCAACTACTGTATACACAAGTGGTTCTTTACTTAGTTTGCATAAAGCACATACATAGAAGAAAAATCTGCACAAGCCTCATCGTTTCTCACATCTACTTTTGTGAGATTGTGTGTATATTCAAATGCTGAAAGTGAACAAGACTCATGGGGGGGGCTGTTACACTTTGAGAACCACTAGTATACACGTACAATTTCACATTTCAAACAAAGACTGCTGATTTGGGCAAGTCATTGAACTGACCAGTGAGAGGAACACCGTGGAACGTCTGCGCAGCAGGAAACGTTTCCTGAAGTCCTTCTGCAGTGTAGTTGTCTCGATACATCCTATATGAAGATGCTGTGGCATCTGAAGAATTATGGCGCAGGTCATGAACCTCATTCTGCGAGACAAAAAAAAAAAAAAAAAAAATTCCTAACATTGCAGACAAGACCATTTAACTCAAAATTCAATCATTTACTGGGTTAACACAGCTTCACCGTAAGAGAATTTACCCTTACCATCCCCTTTGCTTGAAGTTGAAAGCTGGTTAAAAATCACACTACATTAAATACCCTCTGTGAAAAACTGCAACACGCTACTACTAGTAATACGCAGGTTTCAGTGTTTGGACTGAATTTTAAGAGTAAAAACCCTTTTCACACTGACAGAATGAAAATGATTACCAAACAAACCAAGGTTTTATTTTTCCTTTGTTCAGTGTGACAATTTTGTTGTGACGTGCAGTGTGTGTAAAGGTGTTATCAGTTACTCTGCTTAAAAAGTATGCAAAACTCAGTTCCTGGAGAGCCGTAGCCCTGCATAGTTTAGTTCCAACCCCGCTCCAACACACATACCATGTAGTTTTCAAATAAGCCTTAACGACTTGATTAGCTGGATCAGGTGTGTTTAATTAGGGTTATATCTAAACTGTGCAGGGCTGTGGCCCTCCAGGGACTGAGTTTGACACCCCTGGTGTGGACCCTCTGAAGCTGTATTGAAATGCGATTTGGACCTTTAACACGTCGGCCTCCATTTAAGTCCACTATATGGAGAAAAATCCACAATGTGGAAAAGCAAAAGCAAAGAAACTGATTGATTCTTCTGCAGGCTGTTGATGTCTGCGGACTGACCTTCAAGGCCTCGACCTGCTGGCATAACATCTGCAGCAGTGACTTCTGGTCCTCCACCCAGTGAGGAGGCGTTTTGGGGGAGAACTGCAGGAGGGAGACAGAGACAATCAGCAACAGTAAACAGCACACAGAGTTTGAGCAGAAACAGCAGAGCCGTGACGTACCACAGATCTTTTGGATGGTGACGTGACACTCTTGGATGGGGAAGGAGTGGAGAATTTAACATGGCCTTCAGCGGGCTGACCGGGGGTGGATGTCACAGGATAGTCCACCTGATCTTCATCCACCTCACCAACATCTTCAAGCTGCTGGTTGACCTCATTCAACAAATCCATCACCTCCTCCATAGATACAGGTAACTTTACAAAAACACACAGACATGCCAGCAGTGCACCATAAGCAAAGATTTATTTCACAATATTATTATAACTGTGGCTGATTACAATATTAAAAAAAAAAAAAAAAAAAAATCACCACCATTACAGACGTGGCCATTAAGAATCAGCATTTTTTCTTGCGTCAGCACGCAACTAGTCGCGCGTGATCACAGAGCTCCCTGCAGGCGCTTTTTATGATTTTTTTTTTTTTTAAAACATTGTTGTGCTTCACACAATATACACCAGGTGGCGCAAGGAACAACATTCGGCAGTTAAACACCCAGACAAATAAACAGAGGATCATGAGATTCAAGTCATAATATTTTGAGAAAATCAAAATTACGAGAATAAAGTGGTAGACATATTGTTGAGAATAAAGTCATAGCAATGCAAGATTAAATTAATTGTATTTTGAGAATTAAGTCAAGGCAAATCTATATTTGTTTGTTCGTTATAAAACTGACAGTATTTGAAAGCCCAGGCCTAATTAAAAAAATAAAAGACTGCAAATAAAAAGTATTATAACTTAATTTTTTTTTTTTTTTTTAACAATTTAGTGCGAGTAAATCTTTTTTTTTTTTTTAGTTCATGTCTAGGTAGCATTCTCTATTATATATAGCCAGGTAAGGGGGAGAAGTAGTCTGTATTGTTTGGGGAAGGGGGAAGCATGGTTCACCCAAACTACTCTGAGTCCATCTGCCTATCTGCCGCTTTTGTCACTGAATCATCAGATCCTGCTGTCTATCCTCTCATCACTGGGCATCGCTGGTTTGAATCCTATCTCACTGGTAGGTCTTTCAGGGTGGCCTGGGGAGGGGAGGTATCCAAAGCACATACACTGGTCACTGGGGTTCCTCAGGGATCGGTTCTTGGACCCCTCCTCTTCTCCACATACACTACATCACTGGGTCCCATCATACAGGCACATGGCTTCTCCTACCATTGCTATGCTGAAGACACACCTCTCTCTCTTTTCAACCAGATGATCCAACGATAGCTGCACGGATCTCAGGTTGCCTGGCGGACATCTCAGCATGGATGAAAGAACATCACCTTCAGCTCAACCTGGCAAAGACTGAGCTTCTTATCTTCCCTGCCACTCCAGCTCTACAACATGATTTCACCATCCAGCTAGGTTCTTCTACAATTAAGTGAAAGTGACGTAACATATGGCCAATACTCAGAATTCGTGCTCTGCATTTAACCGATCCAAAGTGTGCACACACACAGCAGTGAACACACACACACACACACACACACACACACACACACCGTGAACACAATATTATATTTATGCTGCGGTGCCCGGGGAGCAGTCGGTGCCTTGCTCAAGAGCAACTCAGCTGTGGTATTGAAAAAAACAATACCATGTGGTACATTCACTCTCCCCACCTACGATTCCAGCCAGCCCGAGACTCGAACTCACAACCTTTGGATTACGAGTTCGACTCTCTAACCATTACCCCCCCCCCCCCCCCCCATCAACTTCGGTCAGAAATCTTGGCGTAATCTTTGATGATCAGCTGACCTTCAAAGACCACATTGCAAAGACTGCTCGATCTTGCAGGTTTGCACTACACAACATCAGAAAGATCAGGCCCTTACTGACGGAGCATGCTGCACAACTTCTTGTCCAGGACCTTGTCATTTCTACACTGGACTACTGCAGTGCTCTTCTGGCTGGACTTCCATCAAACCTCTACAAATGATTCAGAATGCAGTGGTACCATCACAGAGAGACAAAATCACTCTCCAGAACATTTTTGTTCACTGTTCCTGGCTGCTGGAATGATCTTCCCACCCCTATCCGGAGTTCTGGATCCCTGTCAATCTTCAAACGACAGCTAAAAACTCATCTCTTTCGACTCTATTTGACTTCAGCCTCAATGCCTGAAACTTGGTATTATGAGCACTTCCTGTGTCTGTTTGCCTCTTTAAGATGAATCGCTTCATGTATTCCCCAATTGTAAGTCGCTTTTGATAAAAGCGTCTGCAAAATTAATAAAATGTCCAGACTGAGAAACCTCAGCTTCAAGCTCAATCAAGTAAGTGTTCTGTTTTTGTCTGAATGAATGAATGAGGCATTTATATAGCGCTTTGTGTATTGCCGTACACCCAAAGCGCTTTACAATCATGTTGGGGGTCTCTCCTCGACCACCACCAGTGTGCAGCATCCACTTGGATGATGCGACGGCAGCCACAGGACAACGGCGCCAGTGCGCCCACCACACACCAGCTACAGGTGGAGAGGAGAGAGAGTCATAGAGCCAATCAAGTGGATGGGGATTATTAGGAGGCCATGATTGACAAGGGCAAGTGGAGGGAATTTGGCCAGGACACCAGGGTTACACCCCTACTCTTTTACGAGAAGTGCCATGGGATGTTTAGTGACCACAGAGAGTCAGGACCTCGGTTTAACGTCTCATCCAAAATACGGTGCTTTTTACAGTATAGTGTCCCCGTCGCTATACTGGGGCATTAGGACCCACACAGACTGCAGGGTGAGCACCCCCTGCTGGCCTCACTGATTTTTTTCCATCTTCTCTGAGTTCATGCAAAATTATCTGAACTAAATGAACATGTTTTGACAAGTCTCCAGCTTTTAAAATGATCATTAAAAAAAAAAAAAAAAAAAATACTAAAAAAAAATACCCCCCAAAAATGACACCGGCTCAGTCCAACATTTTAGTAAAGCAATAATAACAACCCTTCAGTACAATATTACATGACTACCCCCTACTGATCATGTTTTTCCTGTGGGCCTCTCCCTCTGAACGCACACTCTCAATGGCCACATCTGTACGGAAATGTGATTACAAACACTATTGGAAAAAAAAATGACCGTCCTCGCTACAATTTCCTAAGTAGTAGATCAAACACAAAAGACTTCTTCTCAACGCACACAGCGAGGTTTTCTCCTAGTTAAACACCATGAGCATTTCCTCCGATCCTCAGTCTTCTTCTCTATATGGTTTGTGGTTTAGTGTTTGGACAGCCCAACATAGCATACTAGATTCTTTTCGGTGATTATTGCATGTACACATTCTCTTTGGTGACATTCTCTCAGGATGATTCTCTGTGTGTTCAAGTGCAGTTAAAACCATGCAACAGCAGGGTTACGCCACACAGAGCTAGTTCTTAACTACAATCTGAGATGAGCACTGCTGAAAGAAATAAAACCATGCAGTTCAGTCAGAGTTCAGACGTTCTGATGGATTCAGTGAAGGATTCATCATAATGATTCAAACCTGTAACTTAAGCATAATCTGGGCCGTATGCAGCACTAGTTGTTGAATCTGAGTGAACAGGAGGAATGCAGTGCTTCTGACAAGTATCTTTCGAACCCTACAGGTTTAATTGAAACAGCACAAAAATCTGCCTTTCCTGCAATGGCCACGTGTGTAAATAAAGTGATCAGCACAGAGACCACACGAGGGAGTCAGGGGTGCGTTTCACATACCTTCTCCATATCCTCTGCATTGGCCTGATAAATCTTGGTCAAGTATTTCCTGAACTTCAGGAGGAAGTTGGTGCACCTGCCCTGAGTTTCCTCAAGCCCGTTTCCTGCCTCCTCTGATAGCCTCTGATAGATCTGATGATCAACACACGAGTCACGTCAGAAACCGTCAGACACGCAGCGCTAGCTCTTTCAGACGGATCTGTGGATGAGTCAGTGTGACTGCGCCGTTACCTTCGCCAGATGCCAGTTAGATGAGATGCTGTTGAGCTGCTCCAGCTTCGCGATGGCCTCCTCGGTGTTGCCCTCGATGTCAAGGAGTGCGGCGAAGCTTATGATGGCATCTTCCTCATATACTCGCACCTGAGACGGCTAACGTCCAAAAGACCATTAGAGACGACATGACAACAGAAAACAAAGAGACCGCAGCAGGAAGCCACGCACATCATCCCAACAGCCGAAGGACTGAAGTAATGGACATACCTGTATGTCTCTGCTCCGAAAGTGCATGAACATGGGCTGGAGGGGTTCAGGGATGCTGCGTTTGTGTCGGACCTTCTCCAGCAGAGGGAGCACAACCTTCCAGTAGTGCACACTGCGGCCAGCATACTCCTTCTGATCGTAGTAGGAGTTCACCCGCTCAGCCTGACACACACACACACACAACTTTAATTTCTCAAGACTTCATTTTACATCTCCAGTAAGTGTATCTTGATTTAAGGATGTTTAGATATTTGTATTGGAAAGCAAGACAAAACTACTGATGAAGCAGTGCATGCAAACTTAATTTGTGGAGGGAGAATAAAGACTTAAAGAAAGAAGCTGTTGCAGAAACTGTTACTAGGACTCTAAAATGTGGCCAAAACTAATGAAGTCAAAAACTATGAATCATTTTGTGCCAAAACGTGTGAAAGCACATGTGTCCAGCTGATTCCCTCAGCAGACTGCATGAGCTGCTGCCTGCGACGGATGTAAGAAATGAAGTGTGTGACATCAGGTGACGAGGGTGCTGCTCATCAGGACGTACCGCGTCAGTCAGATGTTTAGCCCAGTGTATGAGCAGCGCCGGCTGTAGGCCGTGTTTCTCTCCGGCGCGCAGCGTGCCCAGACCGTGCTGAACGACCAGACGCAGTTTAGCAGACGTCCCGGGCCTGAGAGACACACACTGCAGTCAGAGACACAAGACAACGCACACACACACACACACACACAGCTCAAGCGGCATGAGGAGTCACTCACTGCGCTCTCTTGTGAATCAGGCTGTAGACGGCATCCCACCACTCTCTCTGCCTGTCAGACGACAGCAGCTTCATGATGTGCAGCGGCAGACAGCGCGGCTCGTGCGGCTGAGCGCAGGACGCAATCTTTGCCCTCTCCTGCAGCTGCGCCTGACTGCAGAACACCACGCCGCACACGAACACCTGCAACACACACAATCAGCTCCGCTGCCATCAGACACAGATCTACATCACAGCCTGGACCGATGTGTGCGTCTGTGTCCTCGTGCGGTCAGATGGGACACGGGTCGAGAGACTTCACCTGCTTTGATTTGCTCCGCTGGGCTTTAAAAGACACTTAATATCAGTAATATTAATGAATATCATCCGAGATGCAGGAGGTGACTGTTCATCTTCAGCAGAACAGTAAAGAAGATTTTTAGCTGAAACTGCGCTCCTTGGTGATTCATAGAATGCATGTCAGCGGCACTTTGAGAGTCAAAACACACATTTAAAGGCAACTCAAAATTATTACCCGTGACTCTTGACGATATATTGAAATCCTATGAAACAAAACTAAAGTTATTGTCTCTAATGGTCCATTAAAGGACAGGACAGTAGAGAGCAGACAGCAAAGCATTGGGTGGAGGTGGGGGGGGGGGGGGGGTCGAGATGGGAATCGAACTGGGTCGCCGGGAGCACAGCTGCGCTATATATAACTGGTGCCGACATGACTAAAGCTGTTTGAACCAGTTCACTGAATCGAACTGTCCGAAATCTTACTTCCCAGTCTGCCTGAGGCTCTGGATTACAGGTAATAATGTTCTGTTTCTTGCACAGAACGATCATTTCACTTCATAAGACCTCAACATACCATCAGGAGTCATGATGTATTGACTGTGTTCCCTGATGTGTTTTTTTTTTTATTCTTAAAATCAGGCAGCCACTGACTTGCATTTTACGAATCACCAAGGACCACTTTAAATTACTGTATTAAGTATTTCAGAAAGGCCCTGTCACCTGTCACACAATCATCAGACATGAATGAACCTCTGCACAGACTGACATCAGCAAAACACTGGCGTCAGACCCTGTTCCTGTTTCACACAGACCAGCATCTTCCTCTGTGGAAGAAACTACAGCAGCGAACGCACCTCCAGGTCCAGCAGGCAGATGGATTCCGGCGCGTTGGTGTCCAGTTTGGAGGTCTCGAGCGTGAGGCGAGGGAAGAGCTGCTTGAGCCAGTCCTGCAGACTCGCGCTTTGACCCATGAGCGCCCACTGCAGGCCGAGCCACGTCAGCTGCTGCAGATCACCCGCATGCAGCAGCACCGCTCCTGTGACACACACACACACACACACACACACCTCATCAGCATCTACAGCAGACCCAACACACTCACCGGCGCTCCTGTCTGACACTCACCGCTGTCCCACTTGGCCAGATCGGCAGCTTTGGGCGCGTGTACGCTGAGGATGTGGATGTCATCGTTGCAGATGAAGGAGAGCCGCTCCTGCGTCTGTGCGCCGAACAGCTGGTCAAACAGACCGCTCCGGTTCCCGAACACCTCCACCACGTCCTTCAGCAGCTGCTCCACGTCCCGGCTCAGGTTCAGCAGCATGTGACCCGCCTGACTCTGACGATCACAGGCCAGCAGCTCCAGAGGCTCATGGGACGCCTGCTCACTCTTGAAGCTCTTGGCTTTGGGTCTCGGAGCCTGAGGGAGAAGCGGATGAGACCCTGTAAGGTGGAGGATCACAGGCACGAGCGCGTGAGGAAGAGGAAACGGCGTACCTGATAGGATATGAGATAACAGAGAGTGGCCAGATCCAGCACGCCCCTCCACTGCTGCGCCCCGTCCTGCGCCCTCTTCAGCAGCAGCGTCCCGGCGTACAGGTACAGGTGCGCCCTCATCTCCGTGAACACCTCCGCCAGCTCGTCCGGTGTGTTTGTGGCCGTGTTCTTCAGATTCTGCATCGCACAGTCAAAACTGCACCGCAACAAAGACAACAGCGACCGTGAGCGGCACCAACATTTCAAAAAAACAAATAAACCTCCTGAACTTCTTTGGCTGAATCACATTCAGTAGCTGAAGTTTCAGCGTGTGATTCATGTCCACGTCGAGTGACTGTAATTGTGGCGTGCTAACGGTCAGTGATGTGTGTTACGTGGCGTACCTCGAGAGCGCAGCGGTGCTCTCCTCACAGCCCTTCAGCGCCAGCGTCAGTCTCACGCGGCTGCACTGCGCCAGCAGCAGCTCTTTGTGAAACTTGCGTGACGCCTGTTCGTTCGCCGACACACTCGGCTGGCAGAGGTACTCCTGAAATACAGCAGAGTGAAGCGTTACGGATTACACAGCACAGGAACACAGATCAGAAGAGAGACGGATTACTTCCCATGAGCCACTGAAACCTTTCAGGATAAACGTGCATGAAATCACACAGAACGCAAAACAACCTTCTCACTCCAAGAGCATTTACTGAGAAAAGTCATGATGACACAAAAAACAGTGCTCAGATTTACATTACATGTGTTTCAAGGAAAGAGATTCAGTCCATTCATTAACAGTGAGGAACTCCTAATGACATGTGCTCTTCTGTGTCTGACCTTATTAGATGAGCTCTACATGTGCTGATCAACGTTTAACTGCAAAAAATGGCTTCTCTTACTTTTTTGTCTTCTAATCAAAATATTTAAAAATTCTTAAAATCAAGATACTTTTACTAGATCAGCAAAATGACTTAGCCCTAAATTAAGTGCCCCACTGGCAGATAGTTTTACTTGTTTTAAGCAAAATGCACTTAATTTAGAAGTCTTAAGCTGACAGTTTTGGGAGCTAAATCATGCCCTGTAAGAAACCGTGAGGACGGCGATGCTGTACCTGCAGGGTGCTGACCAGCAGCTGGTACCACTCCAGACAGTGTCTCAGGACGCCGGCCTTCTCCACGGCGAGGCAGTGTTTGACGGCGTCCTCGTGCCGGCCGTCGGCGCTGTAGAGCTGCACCAGCTTGTGGTTGATGTAGGTGTCTGCGGGCCGCAGCTTGAGCTCCGACTGCAGCAGCTCGTACAGCTGGTTAGAGCCGCTCTGAGCGCTCAGAAGCTTCTCCTGCGGCAGAGAGGACGCGTGAGACACAGAAGAGCAGCGCAGCGGACGTCTGCAGCTCTTTAGCTCACACTCACCCTCAGATTGAAGACGGCCGGGTGTCCCGGCAGAAGCCTGGCCGCTTTCTCCACCCAGAACTCGGCTCGGCTGTCGTGCTCGGGTTTACTGCACAGCAGCTCGGCCACCTTCAGGACCAGATCGTGCTGAGCCGGGTTCAGATCCACCGAGCGCTAAGAGTCAAACAAACATCGTCATTACACATTAAACTCAAAAGCTCAAGAGTGTGTTTAAGACCATGTAATAGGAGAACATGTGAGAGCAAACGAGGAGAGTCCTAACCTTGTAACATCCCACAGCTTTGTCCGTTTCTCCGTCTCGCTCCAACAGCTGCCCGAGGAACTTGTGCGCTTTAGGATCCTTCGGCTGGACGGTCAGATACTCCGAAACATGTCTGCCATTGAAGTGTGTGCGAGAGAGAAACATCAGCTCGTCCGAGAGGAACCAGACATCAGAGAAAGCAGAAAGAGCACAGAAACCAGCCTACCTTTTAGCCAGGTCATACTCCTTAGCCTCAAAGTACAGCTTAGCAAACAGAAATCCTTTGACTGGCCTCTGCAGAAACACAGATCACAGAATCAGGGTCAGGACACCACTGCAAACCCTGATGACCACAGCAGCTGCGTCACGCTGAGGAGCTTCAACCAATGTGCATCATCTCTCACGGTTTACACTGATTCACACACGTGAGCAAACAGAGGAGCATTCTGACCGTCAAATATAACACTAACAGTTCATCTGAACACTAGAGGAAGCACGTGTGTGTGTGTATTCCGCCTGTGTGAGAAACATGTTCAGTTAAGACTGTGATATATAATTAAATCAGCGGCACATGAGTGTTTTGTTCAGTAGCACTGTTCTAGTTCATTAAGCTCACATCGGTTCGGCTCAGTGTCTTTAGTCACGCGTGTGTGTGTGTGTGTGTGTGTGTGTGTGTGTGTGTGATGATGATTGATGGAAGCACCAAATTTGGAAAAAAGCAACAAATTAATACATTTTTAAGTTTCTAAAATTAATAAGGTTTAATTCACAAGAAGGTTTTTATGCTCTGTCGAGGTGGTATTTGTAAAAGTGTTAATGCAAATTACAGATGGAAACACATTAGCTGAATAAACGCACATCTGTAACACACACTAACTGAAACACTCTACACACAACACACACAACACAATAAAGCGGTCTGACACGAGGTGCATGACGGGAACTGAACCTCACACACCAAATCAAACTGTGCGAGTCATTAAGATTGTTTCTGGAGAACAGAAACTGAGTGTGAAGAGCTTCATAAGTGCTGAGCTCAGATGAAGCTGACAGCAGCACAGGTTCAACTCTCTGAGAGATATATTACTCACACACACAGTAATAACTCCTCTCACATCAGTCTCGAGCTGAAGTTACAGGGTCTGTGTTTCTCAGAGTAAGTTAACTCTCGGCAGTGTTTCACTAGAAGCAGGTGTTTCTGTCGGTGTCGGTGTAAGTTAAAGCAGTGACAGAAAGCGTCCGGTGATCGGTAACTATGACTGATTTACACACATTAGGCCCGTTATGTTGTTCTTACCGCTTTCTGCGAGGGCGAGGCGCTCTGAACTGTAGAGATGTAGCGCTCCACGTCCGCTTTAGTCCGCCTCATGGCTGCTGTGACAAACTCTGCGTCGCTGTTTCAGAAGCTGATCATTGAAGCGCGGATCTGCGGCTCCTATCACTCTCGGTTCACGCGCGAAAGACGATCGAGAGTAATGGCGCCACTTCCGCTCTGTCTTCTTCTGCTGCTGCTGCTGGCGATGCTTGTCACGTGCGCGTCTCCGCCGCCTGCTGGCCGGGAGCGAGCGGCGTCTTACACAGAGATGAATCTGTTTTGCTGTTTTTGCCTCTTTAAAAATAAATTAATTAATAATGTAGCTCAGCTGGCTCTGGCGCTGCTCATCATATTTACTGCATTTAAAAAGCACACGCTCTACTGTTTCTAAAGCATCACATTCATCACACTGTTCCGTGCTTCTCCATTAATGCAAGAGTTTAATTAGTACTGTCTCCCAGCCTTAATCTAATATCTCCTTTCTATGCCTTCCATAAAAATGTTATTTATTTCCTTACTGATTTTACAATATTATAATAGCCTACCACCCACCTGTGCTGCTGTTTTCCCATCTTCTTATTATTTTCCTGTTAATTACTGATTTCATCACTTCTTCACAGAGGCACCTTGATATCCACCAAGTTTTTCTTTAATGCTTCTTTCGCCAATTTATCAGTTTCATTCTGTTCCGATGTGCCCAACAAAACTAAACCCTCTACTTTCAGTCTGTACAGTAATGCAGCTCTTCTCTATGTTTTTGTAGACATTATACTTTTAAGAGCTGATGAAGAATCTGAGTAAATTACAGTCCTATTTTGTCTGACCTGTTCTACTCATTGCAATACTACACTGTAAAAAATGACCGTGATTTTAACTGTAAAAAAACTGTGAAATGGTTAACGGTAAGTTTCCCTAATATATGCAGTGAAAAACTGTAATAGACATTTCAGACAATATATATATATATATATATATATATATATATATATATATATATATATTGCAATATTACTTTGCCAACATTGTTTTATTATTTTCATTAATCAGTCAGTTAATCGCCACAGACCTTTTTTAATTATTATTTTATTTTGCAATGCAGCGTTTGCTCATAGTTTTAAAAAATGCCGCAGTTCTATGGCAGCAATATAAAAAAAGTCACACAAGAAATTAACGAGCCCTACATGACATGCAAAATAAAAATATATGTGACGCAGTCTTAAGTCGCTGGGGTATATTTGTAGCAATAACCAACAATACATTGTATGAGTCAAAATTATACATTTTTATTTTATGCCAAAAATCATTAGGATATTAAGTAAAGATCATGTTCCATGAATATATTTTGTAAATTTCTTACCGTTAATATATCAAAACGTTTTGATCAGTAATATGCATTGCTAAGAACTTCATTTGGACAACTTTAAAGGAGATTTTCTCAATATTTTGATTTTTTTGCTCCCTCAGATTCCAGATTTTCAAATAGTTGTATCTCGTCTAAATATTGTCTGATCCTAACAAACCATACATCAATGGAAAGATTATTTATTCAGCTTTCAGATGATGTATAAATCCCAATTTTGAAAAGTTGACACTTAAGACTGGTTTTGTGGTCCAGGGTCACATATGTATATGTTTACAGGTGCATCTCAATAAATTAGGATGTCGTGGAAAAGTTCATTTATTTCAGTAATTCAACTCAAATTGTGAAACTCGTGTATTAAATAAATTCAATGCACACGGACTGAAGTAGTTTAAGTCTTTGGTTCTTTCAATTGTGATGATTTTATCTCACATTTAACAAAAACCCACCAAATTCACTCTCAACAAATTAGAATACTTCATAAGACCAATAATAAAAAAACATTTTTAGTGAATTGTTGGCCTTCTGGAAAGTATGTTCATTTACTGTATATGTACTCAATACTTGGTAGGGGCTCCTTTTGCTTTAATTACTGCCTCAGTTCGGCGTGGCATGGAGCTGATCAGTTTGTGGCACTGCTGAGATGGTATGGAAGCCCAGGTTTCTTTGACAGTGGCCTTCAGCTCATCTGCATTTTTTGGTCTCTTGTTTCTCATCTTCCTCTTGACAAGAGGTTTGCTGGCCAGTCAAGCACACCAACACCATGGTCATTTAACCAACTTTTGGTGCTTTTGGAAGTGTGGGCAGGTGCCAAAACCTGCTGGAAAAATTTATTTAAACTTCTGAATGTCAAACTTGATCAAAACAAGTGCAATATTTTCCTCTAGGGGGCGGTAAACTGCACAATCTTTGTAATGCTTTGCAAGCTTTTTATCAATTGTTCCATTTCAATAACTTTTGTTGTGCTATAGTTCTGTGAATAAAACCAACATCTAAATGTTCTTTTATGAACCAGTAATAAGACATACCCCTTCGATGCTGAATCATTTTGGCCCTAACGGCCTTCCATACTGCTGCTGACATGAGAGCAACTGTGGTCAATATATATATATATATATATATATATATATAGGCTGTGTGTGTGTACAGTATATGTATGTATGTAGCCTATGTGTGTGTGTGTGTGTGTGTGTGTGTGGGTGGGTGTTCGTTCTGTTTACTGAATGCAATTTAAATTATTCATATAATTATTTACAGGTGAAAGAATATGACATTTGAATGCATTTTGCTTGAAAATGCACTACTTTGATAAAAATGCATTTTTCTCAGTTTTTTGTCCAAAATGTTGTGTTTCTGATGAAACATATGTGCATTCAAGTGGTGATAAAACATGAACACATGAAGATGTTCTTTATTTTGATATATAATATGTTCATATATGCTGGCGGAGGCTGGCAACATTTTTTAAAAACGGTTGGCGGGGAAAGAGTTAAGAACTAATCATCCAAGTTTTCAATGCATTTTCCTTTCTGTCTTCTTCTTCTGCTGCTTTGTAAGTGCGAACGAGGAACACGGAGACAAGGATAAACTTCAAAATAATAGTCTTTAATGAACTCAAACAAGGCAAGGCTGACACAGACAGGAACACCGGGGAGGAACGAGAAGTCCAGACCAAAACTAACTAAACAAGCAGGAACTAAATACACATGACAATTACTGATAATTACACACACCTGAACTGAATAAATTAATAATCACACAGAACAAGGACAGGAACATGACCAAATAAGGAAAGAAGAGGCGGGAACACCTGACAGAGGTCTGACAGTAAGGGTGCTTGACAAGCGTGACGTGTGCGTCTCCGCCACCTGCAGGCCTGGAGCCAGCATCCGCGGCGTCTTCTCTCAGTTGGCAAGTAAACTTATTTCCGCCAGCCCCTGAGAAAGAAAGAAAGAATATTTGATATAAACTAAATAGTTTTAATAAGATTTGTTGACTTTTATGTCAGTATTGTCAGGTTATATAAGTATATACAAGTATGAATGAATGAATGAATGATACATACTTTGAGCTTTGGGTGTACAGCAATACACAATAAAGCGCTATATAAATGCATCATTCATTCATTCAGAAATCTCCTCTGCCATGAACTCCAACGATTTCTTAATTTCATCGCTTTCCATGACTATCGGAGCTTTCTTTGGCGGCACATTGATTCATTTATTTTTTGGACTTAAACTTACACGTTTGTTGGTGATTCCCAGCACTGGACGCAACAGCTTCTCAGTGAACTACGGCTCTGTGCAGTAAATGCTGCTCTATCTGAAAGCGTGTGAAAATACCACATTTAATAACATGTTTTTACTCCAAACGCACTTCATAACGTCAGCCGAGTGTTTGAACTAAACCCTTCTGTGAGATGAAGTGGCTTCTTACACAGAATAAGGCAGCAGTGGTGTAGTCTGATATGCAGGTATAGGCCGTATATACACTAGGAAAGGTCAAAGATTTCCATATGCCCAAAAGCTCGAGGATATGTAACAACAGCGTTCTGTAACAGAACTTTCACATTCATTCATAAATTCACATCAGTGTTGCGAAGCACCGACTTTTTGAAAATCACGCCATGTTTCTGTTGAAGACCAGCGCTATTGCGTAACTCTTGCGCAGCATTGAATGTGAATCACTAAAGGAGATATGAAACGTGTTTTCGTAAGTCTGCCTCTGAAGCTGCAGCAGATGACACGAATCGCTCGAATGTTTTAATTGGCAAGGCTTAAAAAAACATGCAAATGATAGCATTTCGTGCGCACGCATCAGTGGCCCCATCGGAGCCGTGACCGATCAGTCAACTGTCCCGAGCGTCTCTGACCTCTGATAGTCATTACCTGACCTGCTCATGATCAGATCTGTTAGCTTTGTGAAGGAGAAAGTAAGTGAGGGGAGTTGAAAGATTTCTTATCCTGCGGCTCCCTCTAGTGGATGCAGTTGTCCTTTAGAGAGGGCGTTTTTGCTCAGCCAATGCAAGTCTATGGGAATTCTTTGATTTTTGATCATTATTTATACGAAAACTAAGTCATCAGTTAGAAAAGATATAGAAACAAACTACAGATCAGGTCCAAGGTCTCTTGACGGGTTTGGTGCCTGTAGCATTAAAGCTCTAGGAGGATTTACAGTTCAGTTGATAATTACAACAGCAATAAGATGTTTAAATAGTATAACAGTATGTTGGCTTTCTTCTGTAATTCTTCTTTTCTTCTGTAATCTTCTGCGCTGCTGAATGTTTCTGGGTGTGCAGGGTCTGTGTGTGATGTGCGAGCTGTACTGTCTGTATGTGTGTGTTACAGCGTAGCAGAACTCCAGCTATGTTTGCTCTCTATATAGAGTGGAGCTCATGGGACTCCAGCGAGAGATCGTGACACTCATTTAAAAAGAACCATTGTGTGCTGTCTTACAGTAAAACTGTCTAGAATCTAAATAACAGCTCATTTCTTGTGTTGTTTTGGATGTGTTTATGGTGCTGGGGTGAGGATGCACCCTGTTTGTTCTTAAAGCATAAAGCCAAGTATTCTCATGTCGTCTGCATCCGAGTTTAAATTGTGCATTAGCTTTTCTATAACAATTCCCTGCATTTTTTGATCAATAGTGTCTGCATGTGTGCTTACAACTTATTATATGCAAAACTGGACCTAAATTATTTTAAATAAGAGTTTACATAGATGGTCACTGGGTTTGTAGTAAACAGTGTTATAGTACGACTAAATTGCATTTTTTGTTCCTTTGTTTTTATTCTTCAGTAGATTTAAAGTGTCAAATGCAGAGTCATAACATCTAAAAACATTCACACACTTTTGCATATGGTGATAATGTACATCATTCAAAGCTGCTGGTAATAAATTGATAAAGTAATAAATCTGTGGTTGTCCTTCATAAATAGATTCTAAATTATTATAAAGACCTCTGGACACAGCATCAGTGGGTGAAAGAAAGAGAAATCACACAGATACAAGCAAATCCATTCATGACTGTTTCCAAATCTTAAAACTAATCAAGTCTGTTTCTTTTTCCATAAGATAACGTAACCTGGTCACAGCAACACAACTTACTCACTGCACTTTATTCCCGTATCATTCACGGTATTTATTTAGCTGCTTGCTCATCCTTTGTTAATAAAGGTGTTTTATCACACTTGTGTCTTCTTTGTGTTGATGATGCAATCAGAGGATCCACAAGTTAACGTCATCTCACCAGTCCTTCAGATAAATCAGCTGACCGGTTGCCTTCAGTTTGCATTAATGGTAAATGATTGAGTAACCGGTGAGGAGTGTTGTCGTGCTGTCCTCGTCTGGTGGCCTGATCTAAGCGGTGCAGGGAAACAGATCATCTGACGGACTCATAAACGCATCATAAGTGACACATGATCCAAAAATCACAACGCCATCAGTGACGAGAGATTTATCAGACACTATATTTTTGAGCTGTGTATTATAAAACCGAATTGTACTTTGTGTTGATATTTTCTGTTTTCACTTTAATTTAGAATTATTAGTACCTTTATTGTTTTTGTCATTATTATTATTATATATATATTTTTTAATAGGTCTATATAGTTTTTACTACCGGTTATTTTAGTTATTTAATGTACTTCAAATTGAAGGAAAATGAGAAATGGTGTCCTGGAAACTACTGGAGCTAAAATATTTTCAGCTAATGTTTATTTTAAATAATAAATCTTTTTCAGTGGTTTTAGTTTTAAGTAATTTGACACGAGGAGCACAGCTCACAGCAAACGCTCACCTCGGGCAGAGACACGATCGGCTCGAAGTGGATCTCGTCGTTATGGGGCGTCTCGTCATCGCTGCCCTCCGCTTCTGCTTCATGGCTGGTTTTTTCTCCTTCCTTTTGTGTCCCTGCGCTTCCAAAGACTGTGGCTCCTGTGCCTGACCATGAGAAATTATCATCTGCAGAAATAAACACATGATGAAAACAGCACACTGGTAACATCGATGCTGACAGCAGCATTACACACTAACACTCTCATCATACTAACTCCGCGGTGTTGGAAATACTCGATTCTCGATGCGTTGCGATTCTCTCTTCACCGATTCTAGAATTGATTCTGAGCTTCAGTGTGAATGCAGCCTATTAAAGCTGCCGCTGTCTATGATCTCATCAGTCATAATCAAACAGCAATAATGCTGAGGAAAAAAGAAAAACCCATAACTATGTTTGTCTGTAAACTTTCAGACACTTAAAAGCACTCTCATATACTGAAAACACTTCTTGTTTATCATTAGTAACTGTCTTTTCCCCATTACTTTATATTTTCTTGTATGTCTTGAAGCTATATTTAGTAGGTCAGTACACACACACACACACACACACACACACACACACACACACACACACACAGAATGGTTTGTTTACAGGATGAGATGTTTATGACAGTGTTTGAAATGTTTGAGCTTGGTCGCAAGTTTTGAAAATAAGGCTGAGCGCTAACAAGACATCAGAAAACACAGCCTGTCCAGAAAATACATTATTATGAAATGCAGAAATGAGAGAGACTTCATGGAAACTGTTCATCATTGACATTTCACAGAACCGCCCCCCCCCCCCCCCCCCAATCTGTGTTAGGACGGTGTATTCAGAAGTCAAACTAGGGATGCACTGATACCACTTGTTCCAGAGCAAGGCTGAGACTTTTATTTTGGTACCTGACAATACAGAGTACTGATACTTGTACAGAAACCAAGAGAATAAGTATAATGTTAGTTGGGTTAGTTCATTTAGGAAATAGATCATTCCTACAGTTATTTTCACTTAATTATGCCCATGAAAATGTATTCTACAAGCTTCTGTTACTTGCACTGTTCATTTCTTTGCTCCGTGGTACTTCATCTTTAATTTAAGAGCTCCATTAGAGCGGTTCCATTGCAGCGGCTCAGTACTGCCTACAAATAACACTGATCTGTGTGTCTTAGACAGCATTAACTACATTTACAGTATGCAGTACAAACACTGGTTATTACAGAACACAATCACTAGACTCACACCTCATATGACCGTGTTTTCAGCGTAAGCACAGAATAAATGAAGTGACGTGTGTGTGTCACTGTGTTCATAGAGTATACACTGAGTGTGTGTCAGGGCTCAGGTTTGATTGACCTCTCTGCTCCGCGTCTGCACGGATTCACAGCTGCTGGTTATTTTCTTATCAATTCTCTTCTTATATGAGTTTCTTCTTTTCACTCTTTACTTTGCCAGTGCTTTCTGTTACTTATGCTTTACTTGCACCTTTTGCTTCGAGTTTTGTTGTGTTGCCTTTTTGTTTCTTTTACTTATTTAGTTAATTCTGTTACTGCCCAGACTGTCTGCACGTACATGGCTTGCCCTGCTTTTACTCTGGACAGTGACTCTGACCTCTGGCTCTTCTGCCTGCTGGACTGAACACGGTTATAGACTCTGTGCACAAGCGTAGCGACCAGCTTCAGTTTCCGGTTTTCATTCGCGTCGCCCCAAAATGTCAGTATTTAGTAGATGTCTCCGAGATCTGTCAAGTAGAATCAGTGATGTCCATCACATCATTAATCACATCGTTAATGTCTGGTCTCCTGCTCCAGTACACAAACGAAACAAGGGATTCAAACGCAATATATCGAGTTATATGCACAAATAGTTTAATCTAATGTGTTATTTCAGCATCTAGCGGCTAAGCTAATTAGCAACATGTTCATTTTAGAAGCTTTTATTTCTCAATTTTAAACGCAGACTGTTCGTTTTTATTTTTATTTTTTTGGTGATAATTGTATTATCAGTTGTATTAAATATCTCCCCCTCTCGGTTTCTAATGAAGATCAGGACACAGGTGAAGCATTGTCTGGTCATTGTGCTACAGGTCCTTTTAAGAACACTTTAGCATACTTTTTTAAAAGTACTTATTATGGAAATAATTTAAAATGATATACTTAACTGTAATAACATGTGATGCTTTTAGACACTTAACTGAACATTAATTGCAATTAAATGAAAATGTGTACTTTTGTTGAACCACTTAATCTATCCTTATCTTAATCATTATATGTAATTTCACAGTTATTCCAGAAACTTTAATTTGACATTATTATAAAGTGAAATTTTCTAAAAAAAAAAAAAAAAAAAAAAAAAAAGGATTTAACTTGTTACTTAAATATTAGTGTTTTTGAAGACTATCTTTAAAAGAGTGTCGAGATGAAGGCGAAGGTCATCTAAATGCAAAAATAAGGTAATGCACAATTAAATATTGAATATTGGATGTTATATACACAATAACAATGATAAATAAAATAAAACCTCTAGTATTGCCCACTTTTTTTTCAAAAACATTTTGATATCCAACAATAAAAGCCATTCCAGCTAAAAACGCTTAATTTGCCACCACTCACCCGCCTACTGTAAATGTTTTCATTAGATGAGTAACATTAAACATGAATGACCTCGGCTGAATCTCTAGGAACACCAGGAACACCGAGTTATAATCAGTAATATGATTATAACATGAACAAGAATGCATGCAGTAACCTGAATGGAGACCAGCAAGTAACTCACCTGCCAACTTTAGCCACTGTTTTCATTAAGAGTTACATTTAACATGAATGACCTTGGCGAAATCCCCGGGACATTAGAAACGCCGGGTTATTAAAGTAACGTTAGCAAGCTTGTAATTGTGGGCTTATCAATCCTAGCTTCAGCCTACACTCGAGCTGTGAGTTTTCTCAGCGTTCCTCATCATGGACCTGAACAGACATCACCTGTGCCCTGATCTTCATGAGAAACTGAGAGAGGGAGATGTTTAATACAATTCATAATACAATTATCACCAAAAAAAACAAAAACACGAACAGTCTGCGTTTAAAATTGAGAAAGAAAAGCTTCTAAAATGAACATGTCGCTAGCTTAGCCGCTAGATGCTGAAATAACACATTAGATTAAACTATTTGTGCATATAACTTGATAGGTCTATATGCGTTTGCATCCCTTGTTTCATTTGCGTACTGGAGCAGGGGACCAGGCATTAACGATGTGATGGACATCCGGAAACTGATATCCCGACTTCTGGTGATAGCGGAAGTTCATCGCTACGCTTGTGCACAGAGTCTATTGACCCTCGCCTGTTCCTGACTACGATGTACTCTCCATTGTGCAGCTTTCCTGGACTTTGCTGCTCAGACCGCTCTCTTATGTCCTGGTCCTTGTCGGAATACTGATATCCTCTCATTATCCTGCGGATCCAGGGCTTGGCGGCTCATCTCCAGTTTATCTTCTATAAATAACGTTTTGTTGGAGCACCTAACTGCATTTGGGTCCTTTATTACAGAAATGCATGACAGTTTGGGGAAAAACAAACCAAAATATAATCTGTCTCTTAGTGTAAATATTGACCCCATATGACCTCATTTATGAGAGCAGCAGTTCACACCAGATAGCATAAGAAAATACTAAAAACCCTTTTCTCTCTCATGTTCTGGATCAGCTGACAGAATGAAAACTTTCATGAAGACATACTCCATATATAATAACATTTCCATGTATTTTTTTTCCATTGAGAAAATACTTAACATATCACTCAGGCCTACAAGACAGCTCAGGAGAAGCACCAGTGAACTGGACTGCACTGTTCAGTCTGAGAAATCAAATAAATGACCCTCGAGCTGCTTCTAATGAATCAGTCCGGTGAAGCGGGAAACACAGCTGGACACTCACCTTTTTTTCCAAATGCAAATTCCCCTGAAGCCTTTGCTAGTTCTGCAAATGAAAACCCACCCGCAGATGCGAATCCAAAAGACAGATCTGCAGGAGGAAAGAAAACAGCATTCAGCAGATGATCAGTGTGTTTGAGAGAGCGTCTCTGAGCCTGATCCTCGCTCACTAACTCACAGCTCATGTGCTTTTATCCTGTCCTCTCTGAATACAGCGTACAGACGATCATGTGCTGAGAGAGGAACTGCTGAAAGGTCTCATGGTTTGGGGGGTTTCAGTGCTGTTCTATACTTTCTGTGTTTAGGGCAGAAATGCCACATCCAACACTAATATTCTTTATTTGGTTACTTTGACACAATGATAAGACAATGAAAAACAGCTTCCTTTTTTTAGTATGCTAATCTTTTAGTGGCTCTTCATGCTTAATGGTAGCATGTTCAACACTGATCTGTATGAAACTTAACAGAGAACAATCCAAGACAAATGTCCTTATGCAGTAAGAACAAGAGGTCATTATATTACATACAGTCAGATGTGCTTTGCAGCAAAATCATTTATTGCCGTTTATGAGTCTGTATGTAATGTCAGAGACTAAACTGTCATCTTCACATTGCTCCTCTTAACAGCAAGAAAATCATCTGCTCGTGGTAAAAAAATTAGGGCAGCATCATGAGGTTTTTGAAAGAGAGAAGGGAGGATGTCTTGAGGAAAAGTGAACTGACAGAGACGTTTGATTATGAAATCATCAGCGAAGCTCCGTTGTTTCACACTGAGGTAATGCTTTTTAATAAACTTCCTTTAGTTAACGTTAGTTATTGCATTAAATAACATTAGCAATACATTTGTTACTGTATTTATTCATCTTTGTGTAAAAACCAAACTCAGCTCAGGCAAATGTTAACAATGTTCAATTTTTAAATGTTAACTTTTAATTTTAATAATGTCCTTGAAATGAACATTAACATAACAAATTACTAATGTTAATGCATGCTTTAGAAGTACTTTGTAATGAACCGGGTGCTGTATTTTTTTGTTGGCAATCTGACATGCCGTTTTCATATACACACCTGGCCCACCCAGTTTTATGCAGGCCCACCCACTTAAACATTTCTGGCTACGCTAGCGGTGCAACTGACATATTTTGTTATTCTGATTAGATAATCATCAAACGTTCTAAAATAGAAGCAAATAAAGTGTGAGAGTATACATACAATATCCATATGTATGTAATTTCAGTGCTATGTCCTTTATGTAGATATTTAAAGATGGACATCTTTAAGCATGACAGTTGAAATGAAATGGTCACACTTTACAATAAGAAGATTAAAAAATTAATATAACATTAAAATTAATGAAAGCTGTACAAGGATTGTTCCTTGTTAGAGAGTGTTTAACATTTTAAAAGTTTCTTCTGTTAACATTAGTTAATAAACTATGAACTTAAATTACATGATTAAAATTAATATTATTAATTTTATTCCTTTACAAATTGTGGTTCAGTACAGTTTTTTTTTTTTTTTTTTTTTTTTTTTTAAATAGTAAAGCATTATTTTAGTTTTCAATCAGTATCCATTCTAAAAACTATCAGTTGATTAATTGGTATCGGCCAGTGTGGTCCAGCCTAGCTGTCGGTATCAGTAAAATCCATGATCAAACCCATCGGTCTACCTCTACTTGAGATGTGATGAAGGCTTGTATAACAGTTTCAGCATCCTGCTGTCTGAGAGAGGATCGAATACGAGGGATATTACGTAGGTGGAAAACAGCTGTCTTTACCACTTTACCAATGTGACCATTAAATGAAAGAGTGGAATCAATGAGAACACCAAGATTTTGAACTGTCATGGAGGGCATTATCAAGTCACCAACCAAATCTATCAGTTGACTCGATAGTTTAGATACAACAGCTTTAGAGCCAATCAGTATTATCCGTTTTACCAGAGTTAAACTAAGGGTAATATGCCTCCAGCCAAACCTCGAGTTCCTTGACGCAAGTTGTTAATGTAGACAGAGGAAACACTGAGGTGGAAGGTAAAATAAATCCGAATGCCATCACCATAACAGTGGAAGTTGAACCCATAGCATTTGATTATTTGTAAAACAGGTAACATAAATTGTGAAAAGAAGAGGGCCCAAGACAGAACCTTGAGGTACACCAGACCTGATGGATTTGGTGAATGATTTCTATTTCTGGTATATAACAAATTGTTGCCTCCCTGTAAAATAGGAGGATAACCAATCAAAGGCTGTGCCAGTAATTCCAATTTACGAAAGCTGTGACAGGAGTATCTCACACAGTGTCAAAAGCTGAGGTGAGGTCTAACAGAAGGAGAGTGCTAAGAGTGCCAGAATCAGAAGCTAGGAGGCAATCATTAAGAACCTTAACCAGGGCTGTTTCAGTACTATGTAATGGATGAAAGCCAGACCGGAAGGGCTCATAGAGGTTGTGTGCTGTTAAATAGGCCTGTAACTGGAAGGCAACAACTTTTTCTAATATCTTAGAGAGAAAAGAGAGGTTTGAAATAGGCCTGTAGCTACTTAGGGATGAAGGATCAAGACAATCTTAAGCTTAGATGGTACATTTCCAGATGACTTAGATGTATTATTAAAATGAGTGATGGGTAGTGACAAAGCAGTCAAGAAATTCTTCAGTAAAGAGGTAGGTGCAGGGTCAAGAAGACTAGTAGAGGAGTTAGCCTGATTATCTGATCAAACACTGTGGGGACAATAGAGTCAAAACTAGAGATGCTGTGAGTAAGGCATGAAGAGAGAGGTTCAGTAGTGGAAACAGAGGTATGGTGTGGATAGGTATGAGGCGTTTTACTGTGAAAAAAGTTCAGGAAAGCATCACACATTTGATCAGAACCCTCTAGAGGCTGTACGGGAGGATGAACGGGAGGCTGAGCTTATTTTTAATCATAGTAATGTTCTAGGCCCGTTTTTGGACTTATTAATGAATATAGATAAATAAGATGATCAAGCGGCATTGTACAACTTTCCTGTACTGCTTAATGTGTTCAGTATTTGCCAAGGTGTGAACAGTCGAGGCCAAACGGTGCTGAAAACACCGGAAAACATGCAAGTTGGAGTGTAGCTAACATTTTTAGATTTTCTTCTCAAATACGTGTAATACATGAGTCTGATTTCTTTCACAAAGCTACTAAATCTGTCATCAAACCTTCTCAGTGATGAACTGTAATGAATCCAGACATGGATCTCGTAGCACAGAGGATGCATAAATGCATTTATTCAGCAACCACAAAGCAAACATTTCACATGATTTTTACTGGAGTAAACATTAGGAATCAGACTGCACCGAGAGAAGCTTCTTAAGGTTTAACCGGCACTCACCTGCAGCTGTGCTGGAGTCGCTCTCACCGCTTCTCTTGGTGGAGAGGCTGCCGTCAGCCGCCGGTGTGTCTGTCTGACGCTCTTCTGCTCTGCCGCCGCTCGTGTCCACAGCTGCTGCATCATGGGAAGGCTCCACCTGAAGAACTGGTGCTGTGCTGCAGACCGGACTCGCAGCGATGTGAAGGTCGGGAGCACAACTCACCAGTGCCTGCCGCAGCTTCTGGAGCTCAGTGTTGAAGTCGTCCGGTTTCTTGGCTTCCGCATCGGAGTCGCTGCTGACGCCGCACAGGAAGGTGGGAGGCAGCGTGAGGCATCTGGCTTGCTGCTCCTCGTCCGCAGTGACACACAGCTCTGATGAAATGCCGAGTATGAGAGAAGAGCATGTGTGCAGTGATGAGAGATGAAACTAGACATCTCTGACCAACAGTCACAAAGCTTATTAGTGCTGCATGACAGAAGGCAAAATGACGTGTGTAATAAATGTTTAGCATAATCTGATATCAATGTGCGCTATATACTGCTTTACTCCATTACTGGCAATGATCTGATTGTGATCGCTCTTCTGCTCCGACGGTGAGGAAACTGAGCAATAAACAAACAAAAACTAGATTAACTAATGCAACAACAACTGTTAAATGGATAGTTCATTCCAACATGAAAACTGCCATCATCTACTCACTCTCATGCAGTTCTACAGCTGTACAACTGACAAAACGACACTTTTCAAAGTCACTGGGGTCTAAACCACGTTGTTCACATTGGCTTTATACTTTGCTGTGAAACACAAACGCTGAGATGATCTCATTTTGTGTTCCACAGAAGGAATGCAGTCATACAGGTTTGGAAGGATGAGACTGAGTTTTCATGTTTGGATGAACTATCCCTTGTAGTGCTCACCTCTGGTTGAGTAGCGTTTTCTGAAGCAATCAGAGTCATGTGAAACCCAACAAGTTTCAAAGCATGTATCAGGTGGACAAATCCACTCTGACCGTTTCATTGGTCAACACACATTTTACACCCAACGTTAAATCAGTAACTCTACAAAGACACACACATGCAAACACTCATGCTCTCTATCAAACAGTGAGATGAAGCATCTGCAGCTCTCATACGTTACTCACACTCATCAGACCTGCACTGCATCAGTCAGCTCCTCACACATCAGTACTGACTCTCACGGATGACCATGATGAGCCACGCTTAAATATGTGGAAAAGAGTTGAGTGACACGCTGATGGGCAAAATGAGTGAACGAGGACTGGTTTCTTTTATATTTACTTGTGCTGCCAATATATTTACTGCAATATACAGGACTATTGATTACACACAAAGTCCATACACCACAAACACTTCTAGCTGGATCTCCTTCAGGTTTCTCATACAGCAACTGTTGTGTGCCATCAAGATCACACGAAGATTGCGATTCAGATTGCGCATCATGACTGTGTGTCACAAGATGTTGTGATTGTAGTGTTTTATTGGTTGTTTTCTGCCCTCTTCCCACCCTCTACTCTCCCACTTTAACACAGTTTTACATGCCCATTTCTTGAGTCTTTTTCAGATCTAAGGTTTGAAAGACCAGTGCTGAAACAAGGGGGTTTCATGACACTTTAAGGAGTGAACAGGAGCATAAGGCTGAAGTAAGTCAGTAAGTTATACACAAGGAAACCGGAAACAAATGAAGGTGATTGAGGATTGGCATGGATTTTTGCCAATAGTTTTTCCTGGGTTGTGTCCGTTACTGGAGCAGCTGAGAAGGCTCCGCTGTCATTATACAGTGTGAGAGCAGGCTCTAGAGGCGGAATCACTGACCAGGGTTCCCGTGGGTCCTTAAAAAGTCTTAAATTTAGGTGTATCAAATTTAAGGCCATAAAAAGTCTTAAATTGTACAAGAAAGTCTTAATTATGATTTCAAGAGTTCTTAAATTTGGGGACAGAAATTGTGATATGGCTTAATGTGATGATTAAATTTAAAAAAGCTATGAGCACTGCACATTTCAAACTGCAGCGCTGCGCTGCTTTGTGTAGCGTCTTTATCAGGGAAACAGTTATTTTTCTGCTGTTCTGAAAGCGCCACCTGTTGGCAGAGAATGAATGTGCATTTTCAGTAAGCCTGTTTTTGTTTAAATCAAAGTGAAAATCAGCTCATGTTTTTGACATGCTTAGCTGTAAATGACGAGTTTATTTGCAAAAACAGATAAATCTTGTTTTTTATTGTCATCATGTTTTTATTGTGTTTTATTGTGTTAGTTAGCTGTATTTTTTAGTTATTTTTTAACCTAATAAAAAAAACCCAACTGCAGTTTGAGAATAATTGCAATGCACAATGAAAAACTTGATTTTTGAAAATTGTTCAAAACGGAGTTATCCGTTTTTCCAAATGAACTGTCACGGTTCATGGGTCCATGTGCTCATTCTGTATCTGTGTGTGTGGGTCTGCTCGTTGTCAGCGTTGCCTAGTTACCGCGCACCTGATGAGGTAATCAGAGCGGTCACAGTTGTAGCTCGTCTGCACTGCCTATATCTGGCTGGCGTTTCTGTGGCGTGTTGTCAGATCCTTGTTGCTCATGTCCTGTCTTGCTCTCTGTCAGTCCTTCTAGTTCCTGAGTCTGTTTTCACCTGGTTGCTGTTCTTGATTCCTGGAGGGTGCGGACTGGTCGGAGTGATTTCTCTGCCTGAGCTGGAGACTCTGCACTGCCGGATTATACGCACTTCTACTGTGGCTGTGTTTTGGAGTTGTCTAATAAAGACTATCTATTTCACTCGCAATTGGATCTTGAGTTTCTGTTTCATGACATGAACTCTTCAAATATTAACTGGTGGATCGATAAGAAGATAATGCATTATAAAAAATATAAACAGCAAAATGTATTTATATGTTATTTAATTAATATAATAATTTATTGATAATTACTGTTTAAATTAATTTAATAATTAATACTTTTGACTCATCCATTTTCTTAAAAATGGTTTAAAGCCTGAAATGTGAAGTGTATCATTTTATAAAACTTTTTTTAGTGAAAACTTGTATCTCAACTGTAAATCATGATTTTTAAAAGTTATTTTACAGCTTAATATGTTACTATAGACATTGCCTTGCCCCACTCCTATAGTATTAAATTGATTTGTGCAGGTCTTAAAAAAGGTCTGAAAAAGTCTTGAATTTGAGCTTAAAAATCCTGCAGAAACCCTGCCGACACCTAGCGTTTGTTGTGACACTTGACACCGCGCACTACACAGAGCAGGACACTTCAAACATGGATTTAAATGTAGCCGACAGAAAAACCTGCAGCGCTACAGAGCGCCTTTTACATAGTTTGCCATTGTCACACAGAACACCTCCATAGCTCCGTCTTTGGGCCATCAGAGTGCTCCATCACTGGAGTTCTGATATAGTTCATTTCGCACTACATTTCCCATAAGCCCCATACTTGGTACTGATCACCTTTGACACCTGAACCTTGTTACCCCGGCTATTTATAGCACGCTCATGCCAAGGCCCTTTGTGAAATCTTGTTTTGCTCCGGTGAACATTACTGAGTGTTTATTTCTTGTATTTTGGACAGTCTTTTGTTGTTACCCTGCCTGCCTATCATCTTTGTACTCTTGCTGCCTGCTTCTTGGACTACTGCTTTCATTTTTGGATTACAGTTATTGTTCGCTGCCTGCCCCGACCTTGGCCTGCCTGTACTCTATGTTTGATTGCCACCTGCCCCAACCTCACGCCTGTTTAATGTTTGCGATTCTGTCTGCCTTGCTCTGTTGCCTTGCCTGTGCTTTGACCACTGCCTGTACACTTTATCAATGCTTAATTAATTGCTTTATTAAATCTCTAATAAGGCTGCAAATGGATCCCGGTCGTAGTGATGAATCATTACAGCCATAAAATTACATTATATTTACTGCTGTCAAATGATTAATTCTGATTAATCGCATCCAAAATAAAAGTTTTTGTTTGCATAATATATGTGTGTGTATTGTACATATTTATTATGTATATAAATAGACACACATGCCTGTATATATTCAAGAAAAATATATTATATTTGTATATTAAATTGATTTATATATAATATAAATTATATAAATATAACTATATATATATATATATATATATATAACTATATATATATATATATATATATATCATAACTATATGATTAGTCCGTTTCTGTTTCTGTTTCTGTTCACACCAGATAGCATAAGAAAATACTAAAAACCCTTTTCTCTCTCATGTTCTGGATCAGCTGACAGAATGAAAACTTTCATGAAGACATACTCCATATATAATAACATTTCCATGTATTTTTTTTCCATTGAGAAAATACTTAACATATCACTCAGGCCTACAAGACAGCTCAGGAGAAGCACCAGTGAACTGGACTGCACTGTTCAGTCTGAGAAATCAAGTGAATGACCCTCGAGCTGCTTCTAATGAATCAGTCCGGTGAAGCGGGAAACACAGCTGGACACTCACCTTTTTTTCCAAATGCAAATTCCCCTGAAGCCTTTGCTAGTTCTGCAAATGAAAACCCACCCGCAGATGTGAATCCAAAAGACAGATCTGCAGGAGGAAAGAAAACAGCATTCAGCAGATGATCAGTGTGTTTGAGAGAGCGTCTCTGAGCCTGATCCTCGCTCACTAACTCACAGCTCATGTGCTTTTATCCTGTCCTCTCTGAATACAGCGTACAGACGATCATGTGCTGAGAGAGGAACTGCTGAAAGGTCTCATGGTTTGGGGGGTTTCAGTGCTGTTCTATACTTTCTGTGTTTAGGGCAGAAATGCCACATCCAACACTAATATTCTTTATTTGGTTACTTTGACACAATGATAAGACAATGAAAAACAGCTTCCTTTTTTTAGTATGCTAATCTTTTAGCGGCTCTTCATGCTTAATGGTAGCATGTTCAACACTGATCTGTATGAAACTTAACAGAGAACAATCCAAGACAAATGTCCTTATGCAGTAAGAACAAGAGGTCATTATATTACATACAGTCAGATGTGCTTTGCAGCAAAATCATTTATTGCCGTTTATGAGTCTGTATGTAATGTCAGAGACTAAACTGTCATCTTCACATTGCTCCTCTTAACAGCAAGAAAATCATCTGCTCGTGGTAAAAAAATTAGGGCAGCATCATGAGGTTTTTGAAAGAGAGAAGGGAGGATGTCTTGAGGAAAAGTGAACTGACAGAGACGTTTGATTATGAAATCATCAGCGAAGCTCCGTTGTTTCACACTGAGGTAATGCTTTTTAATAAACTTCCTTTAGTTAACGTTAGTTATTGCATTAAATAACATTAGCAATACATTTGTTACTGTATTTATTCATCTTTGTTAACATTTGCCTGAGCTGAGTTTGGTTTTTACACAATGTTCAATTTTTAAATGTTAACTTTTAATTTTAATAATGTCCTTGAAATGAACATTAACATAACAAATTACTAATGTTAATGCATGCTTTAGAAGTACTTTGTAATGAACCGGGTGCTGTATTTTTTTGTTGGCAATCTGACATGCCGTTTTCATATACACACCTGGCCCACCCAGTTTTATGCAGGCCCACCCACTTAAACATTTCTGGCTACGCTAGCGGTGCAACTGACATATTTTGTTATTCTGATTAGATAATCATCAAACGTTCAAAAATAGAAGCAAATAAAGTGTGAGAGTATACATACAATATCCATATGTATGTAATTTCAGTGCTATGTCCTTTATGTAGATATTTAAAGATGGACATCTTTAAGCATGACAGTTGAAATGAAATGGTCACACTTTACAATAAGAAGATTAAAAAATTAATATAACATTAAAATGAATGAAAGCTGTACAAGGACTGTTCCTTGTTAGAGAGTGTTTAACATTTTAAAAGTTTCTTCTGTTAACATTAGTTAATAAACTATGAACTTAAATTACATGATTAAAATTAATATTACTATTTTTATTCCTTTACAAATTATGGTTCAGTACAGTTTTTTTTATTTTTTTTTTTTATTTTTTAAATAGTAAAGCATTATTTTAGTTTTCAATCAGTATCCATTCTAAAAACTATCAGTTGATTAATTGGTATCGGCCAGTGTGGTCCAGCCTAGCTGTCGGTATCAGTAAAATCCATGATCAAACCCATCGGTCTACCTCTACTTGAGATGTGATGAAGGCTTGTATAACAGTTTCAGCATCCTGCTGTCTGAGAGAGGATCGAATACGAGGGATATTACGTAGGTGGAAAACAGCTGTCTTTACCACTTTACCAATGTGACCATTAAATGAAAGAGTGGAATCAATGAGAACACCAAGATTTTGAACTGTCATGGAGGGCATTATCAAGTCACCAACCAAATCTATCAGTTGACTCGATAGTTTAGATACAACAGCTTTAGAGCCAATCAGTATTATCCGTTTTACCAGAGTTAAACTAAGGGTAATATGCCTCCAGCCAAACCTCGAGTTCCTTGACGCAAGTTGTTAATGTAGACAGAGGAAACACTGAGGTGGAAGGTAAAATAAATCCGAATGCCATCACCATAACAGTGGAAGTTGAACCCATAGCATTTGATTATTTGTAAAACAGGTAACATAAATTGTGAAAAGAAGAGGGCCCAAGACAGAACCTTGAGGTACACCAGACCTGATGGATTTGGTGAATGATTTCTATTTCTGGTATATAACAAATTGTTGCCTCCCTGTAAAATAGGAGGATAACCAATCAAAGGCTGTGCCAGTAATTCCAATTTACGAAAGCTGTGACAGGAGTATCTCACACAGTGTCAAAAGCTGAGGTGAGGTCTAACAGAAGGAGAGTGCTAAGAGTGCCAGAATCAGAAGCTAGGAGGCAATCATTAAGAACCTTAACCAGGGCTGTTTCAGTACTATGTAATGGATGAAAGCCAGACCGGAAGGGCTCATAGAGGTTGTGTGCTGTTAAATAGGCCTGTAACTGGAAGGCAACAACTTTTTCTAATATCTTAGAGAGAAAAGAGAGGTTTGAAATAGGCCTGTAGCTACTTAGGGATGAAGGATCAAGACAATCTTAAGCTTAGATGGTACATTTCCAGATGACTTAGATGTATTATTAAAATGAGTGATGGGTAGTGACAAAGCAGTCAAGAAATTCTTCAGGTAGGTGCAGGGTCAAGAAGACTAGTAGAGGAGTTAGCCTGATTATCTGATCAAACACTGTGGGGACAATAGAGTCAAAACTAGAGATGCTGTGAGTAAGGCATGAAGAGAGAGGTTCAGTAGTGGAAACAGAGGTATGGTGTGGATAGGTATGAGGCGTTTTACTGTGAAAAAAGTTCAGGAAAGCATCACACATTTGATCAGAACCCTCTAGAGGCTGTACGGGAGGATGAACGGGAGGCTGAGCTTATTTTTAATCATAGTAATGTTCTAGGCCCGTTTTTGGACTTATTAATGAATATAGATAAATAAGATGATCAAGCGGCATTGTACAACTTTCCTGTACTGCTTAATGTGTTCAGTATTTGCCAAGGTGTGAACAGTCGAGGCCAAACGGTGCTGAAAACACCGGCAAACATGCAAGTTGGAGTGTAGCTAACATTTTTAGATTTTCTTCTCAAATACGTGTAATACATGAGTCTGATTTCTTTCACAAAGCTACTAAATCTGTCATCAAACCTTCTCAGTGATGAACTGTAATGAATCCAGACATGGATCTCGTAGCACAGAGGATGCATAAATGCATTTATTCAGCAACCACAAAGCAAACATTTCACATGATTTTTACTGGAGTAAACATTAGGAATCAGACTGCACCGAGAGAAGCTTCTTAAGGTTTAACCGGCACTCACCTGCAGCTGTGCTGGAGTCGCTCTCACCGCTTCTCTTGGTGGAGAGGCTGCCGTCAGCCGCCGGTGTGTCTGTCTGACGCTCTTCTGCTCTGCCGCCGCTCGTGTCCACAGCTGCTGCATCATGGGAAGGCTCCACCTGAAAAACTGGTGCTGTGCTGCAGACCGGACTCGCAGCGATGTGAAGGTCGGGAGCACAACTCACCAGTGCCTGCCACAGCTTCTGGAGCTCAGTGTTCTGCTCCGACGGTGAGGAAACTGAGCAATAAACAAACAAAAACTAGATTAACTAATGCAACAACAACTGTTAAATGGATAGTTCATTCCAACATGAAAACTGCCATCATCTACTCACTCTCATGCAGTTCTACAGCTGTACAACTGACAAAACGACACTTTTCAAAGTCACTGGGGTCTAAACCACGTTGTTCACATTGGCTTTATACTTTGCTGTGAAACACAAACGCTGAGATGATCTCATTTTGTGTTCCACAGAAGGAATGCAGTCATACAGGTTTGGAAGGATGAGACTGAGTTTTCATGTTTGGATGAACTATCCCTTGTAGTGCTCACCTCTGGTTGAGTAGCGTTTTCTGAAGCAATCAGAGTCATGTGAAACCAACAAGTTTCAAAGCATGTATCAGGTGGACAAATCCACTCTGACCGTTTCATTGGTCAACACACATTTTACACCCAACGTTAAATCAGTAACTCTACAAAGACACACACATGCAAACACTCATGCTCTCTATCAAACAGTGAGATGAAGCATCTGCAGCTCTCATACGTTACTCACACTCATCAGACCTGCACTGCATCAGTCAGCTCCTCACACATCAGTACTGACTCTCACGGATGACCATGATGAGCCACGCTTAAATATGTGGAAAAGAGTTGAGTGACACGCTGATGGGCAAAATGAGTTAACGAGGACTGGTTTCTTTTATATTTACTTGTGCTGCCAATATATTTACTGCAATATACAGGACTATTGATTACACACAAAGTCCATACACCACAAACACTTCTAGCTGGATCTCCTTCAGGTTTCTCATACAGAAACTGCCATGTCTATTTTAAGGTAAATTCCATCCATCAAAATTTATACTCATGAGCAAAATAATGCAACCCTTTCATAAACAATCCCAGCTGAGGAATAAACAAAACGATGGGTCATTTTCTTAAATTTTTTTTTAAATTTCTATACTTTTTAACCACAAATGCTCGTCTTGCACTAGCTTTACCTCACACATTACATAATGATGCATGCGAAATGCAGGCGGAAGTACCGACTCAGTGTTTACAAAGCGAACGTGCAAAGAAACAAATGATATCAATGATGTCAGAAGATTATGAAGAAAATGAGATGGAGTTTTTGGCCCTACCCTACCTTTTTGAACCAAAGTACATAGACAGAGAGATAACCACGCGTCACCTTTCCAACATGACTACGTAATGCATAAAGTTGCAGACGCACATCGCAGAGCTAGTGCAAAACGAGCATGTGTGGTTAAAAGTAAATGCTTTTTTTTTTTTTTTAGAAAATGCCCAATTGTTTCATTAGATAAGACTCTTATTCCTAGGCTGAGATTGTGTAGAGCCCTTTGAAGCTGCACTGAAACTGCATTTTGGACATTCAACACGTTGGCTCCCATTAAAGAGCACTATATGGAGAAAAATCTTGGAATGTTTTCCTCAAAAACCTTCAATTCTTTTTCACTGAAGAAAGAAGTACATCTTGGTTGACACCTTGGAGCAAATTATTAGGACTTTTTCCTTCTGGAAGTAAAATAATCCTCTAGGAAACACTGCGGTAAAGACAGTACAGAATAACCACACAAAAACTTAACTCTGTACAGGTATCATATTAATTGGTCTGTTGGCAGAAATAGCTCCATTTGTAAGGGAAATCATCAGCAGAAGAGTCAGCAGCCGACTAAAATACTGGAAAACTGGTTCTACATGTACAATATACAGAAGAAACAAAATGCTTGTACTGTAACGGGTAACACTTTATTTCGATAGTCCACTTTAGACATTCTACTAACAGTAAGTAACTTTACAACTACATGTCAGCTAGCAGTCATTAGAGTATTAATAGACTGTCTGCTTAATATCTTCCAACACTTTACTTTGATGGGTCCACAACATACAACATACTGACTATCAGAAACTTTGCAAGTATATGTCAACTTATTCTACTGACCCTACACTTACCCTACCGAGAGTTAGTAGACATGCAGTTGCAAATTAATGAGAATTAGTTGATGTATAGTTGACATGTAGTTACAAAGTTACTTATAGTTAGTAGAATGTCTAAAGTGGACTATCGAAATAAAGTGTATCCCTGTAATGATATAGCTGAGATAGAAATAATTGGAAGGGCAAATTCCTGTAATGACACCTGCTGGTGTCACATTTAAAGATGGAAAATCACTTTACAAGACACTCACTGCAGAGTACCTGAAGGACTCTGAAGTCTCTGGGGCACCTTATTGTAAATTCTACTGAAGCTTCAAATAAACAGCTAAAAGTTAGCAGATATTAAATCATCCAGATATTTGGATTGAGAACAGGGGTGAAATGTTGGGTTATCACATTAGGTCTCTCGGCTCATGCCAGTCAAGCCAGTAAAGCTTTCGCCATTTTGTTGCAGGAATCAGAAACTGAGTGAATGAAAATCAGTCTATATACGACAGAAATACTTCTTTGGAAAACACATACACCAATAACCTACACAATAAGAATGTGTAGAATGTTGACAGTAAAAAAAGTAAATAAACTACCAATAACCTAATCCAGAGAAGCACTTAGCTCCAACCTTGGTTAAACACACCAGAAGCAGCTCATCATAATCTTCAGGACTACTTAAAGGTGCAGTAGGAGATCTCGGAAAACGCTAACTTTAGCCTGGTAGCACTGAAAATGAATGTCCCACCCTCCCTGCAATTCGAAAAACTTTATCGTACAGTTAGTAAAAGTACTACAATACCAGGAAGGAAGATCAGGTTGTTGATGTTTGCCTGCCATTCTCGCTCTGTCTGCACAGCGTACGTGATCGCGCTGATGACATATCCTGTCTGCACGAACCGGGTGCGCAGAGGTATGCAAATACATATTTTGACAGGCAGGTAGGAAAGTCAATAAAAATGCTCGGAACGAGCATTTTGATTGGACAAACATTTCTTGGTCCTACACTATCCACAGAATATATAAATACATTTAGACCACTTAACTTAATGATTGGAATCGGGATGTGAAGAGACTTTCAACCAGCATAACAAGAAATTTTTCTGAAGACAATCACCTATTGCACCTTTAAACTGCAGACAGGCATGTTAGGAGCAGGGTGATCTAAACGCAGAGATACAGTTTTATTTGTAACTATGGGTCACTGAACATAGCTTACTTGTTGGTATGCTGAAAGGAGTCCCAACTGAAGACTGGCTGCTCACTTCCGGTCCAGAGGTTTTCAGTCTTGAGACAGCTGTTTCCTCATCTTTTGAGCTGGAAATTATAACAGGAGATTTTTCTTTTGATGGTGAAGGGCTTCCAAAGTTCTTCTGCACAGAATCTGACTCAAAGTCACACTGTGGGGGAGAGACCAAATTCTTGGTGCTTTGAGCACCAAGCTTTGTCCCAGGTGTCTGACAAATATCTTTATCATCACAGTATAATTTGGACTGGTGATTGAAAAGGTCTTGCTTGTTTTCCTCTCCTGTTGAGACCTCAGGCAGTGGCACAGGCTCAAACCGAATATTGTCATTCTCCTCAGTTTTGTACATTTCATCATCTTGATCACCAGAGATGTCGGCCTTGGTGTCGGAATGAAACCCAGTAAAGAGCTGCTCGCCAGCCCCTGCAAAGCCTTTGAAAGAGGGATCCTTCTGGCCAAACTGAAAACTTCCTTTTGACCTTGCCAATTCATCGAAACTAAAGGTGTTAGGTTTACCAGTAAAGAGGGGATTATTTTCATGACTATCAGAATCTACAGACTGTTCTGAGGAACTTGGGGCTGTCTCTTTTTCTTTCTCTTTGTGAAGCTCAGCAATATTTTTGAAGATTTCAGATGCAGATCCATTTTGGGACTGTCCGTCTGATGGTTTTGCAATGCCAAACTTAAACCCGCCAACAGGCGCCGGCATAGAAAACGAAGAACTGGAACTGACTGATGACTTTTCAGCCTCAGTTGTGGAGGACTCTGAGGATGCTTTATCCTTACTTGTGCCGAACTGAAAATCAGTGCCTGAATTGAAATCGGCATTAAATCCTGTCGCAGCAGGTTGGCTGCTAGAATCAGATATCTTGTTTTTCATATTTGGGTTTTTAGTCTGACATGAAACACAATGGCTAGATGTAGCTTCGTTTCTTACCAGGCAAGTGTCACAATCCCACTGTTCATCATTTTTACCGCACATGGCAGCCTGCTCACCTTGTGATGCTGCTTTTCTTTTTTCAGTGCTGCAGGGGGCTTTGCAAGAAACAGATTCAGTTGCTGAGGCATCATTCCTCACTAGGCAGGAGTCACAGTCCCACTGACCCTCTTTCTTGGCAAACTGAGAACCAAATCCAGTGCCAAATGGGACTGTTGGAGCTGCTGACACTTTCTCTTGTTGTGGTGAATCAGCCTGAATTGTTTTCTTCTCAGCCTGAGCTCCAAAGCCAGCAGATGTCACCACAGCATCCGTCAATCCAAACTTAAAAGAAACTGGTATTTGAGATCCAAACGTGAAGCCCTTCGAGCTGACATCAGTGCTGGCGGTGTTCTTAGCGGAATCTCCAGAAAGTCCAAAAGAAAACTGTTTGGCAGGAGGAGCCACAGGGCCAGAGCCTTTGGGTTCCTCTATAGGTTTGACCTGTGCTGTAGAAGGAGTTGCACTGTTGCAGGCCACGCACACCGCAGACGTGGGAGCGTTTCTTACACAGCACACGTCGCAGTCCCATTCACCCTCCTTCTTGGAAAACAGGGTTTTGAGATCCACTACTTTGGATGAAACCTGAGGCTGTGGAGTTGCGCTTTCCTTTTCAGTCTGTTGGCCTTGCGGGGACTCTGAAAGGAACTTTTGAGCCTCCTCAAATTTAACTTTAAACAGCGCCGCGTCTTCTACTGTTTTAAAACGAATGGCCAACTGCTCAGTCTTCGGCATTTCATCTGCATAGTCCATAGCGTACCACACCCAGGATTTGTCAGATCCAGCATTTGGTTTGAGGGCCATGTCGGCAGTGATATAGTGATTGGCGCAGATTTTCAGAACCTGCTCCCTCCTCATCAACAGACGAACTTTTCCAGAGGTTTTGTGCTTCAGGATTTTGATACTGCCAATGCCCCTCTCTTTCCATTCTTTAGTCTCGGCGTCAAATCGGAAGAGTTTTGCTCTCTTGCAGAACATCTCCTCCTCCTCTTCCTCACCAGTTTTCACGTCGACCTTATCAGGTAGAGGCACAATGGGCTCAAAATGAGGCCCATCCTCGTCCTCTTCCACATGGGTGCTATCATTGTCACTTTCCCCACTTTTCTCTTCCCGAGCCTCTGAATTCCCTAATGTTGGCTTGGTTCCACTTGTAAAGCTAAACCTTTGGTCGGTGTCGCCAAAAACACTCATCTTGTTCCGAGCACCATCAGTGAATGAAAATCCTGCAGAATTTTTACTTCCAAAGGTAAAGACTTCGCCCTGGCTAGGCAGCTGGTCTTGAGTCTGATGTTTCGGTTCTGACGGTACCTCCGCTTTGGGAGGAATATCTGATGTCAGAAGTCCCAAGAGACTTTCACTATTTTTCACCTGAGCAGAGGAGAAGGTGAAATCACCATCATTGGACTTGAAATTGGAGTCGAACTTGAACGCAGTTGTTGCTGTTGTTGTTTGGGTGACAGCTCCTCCTCCAAAGTTGGGAACCTTAGGAGGTTCACCTGTGAACTGCGGCCCAAAACTTATCTTGGGGTCGACAGCTTTGCTTTCAGTGCTCCTGGTTGGCTGTGTGGATGTAACAGAACATGGCTTAGCGAAATTTCCAGGCTCTGGCAATGTTGGATTGACTGTGGGCTGAGGAACATTGTGACCATAATACTTCTCTCTGTATGGGGAGAATAAGGAGGTGGATGGTGACTCAAACCGGATGGGAGGATCGAAGACTTGCTGTTGAGGATACATGCATGCAGGTGTTGACTGGAGAGGTGGAGTGTCTGTTGATTGTTGGTAGGCATTCATATGCTGCTGTGGAGGAAGACGATTCATCCCGTATACTGGGTCCTGCAGAGGCAAAACAAACAATACTTTGATATAGATTCTCTGCCTTTTTAGTGTAAGGTAGAATATATGTGACCCTGGATGACAAAACCCATCATAAGTAGCACGGGTACATTTGTAGCAATAGCCAAATATACATTGTATGGGTCAAAATGATCGATTTTTCATATATGCCAAAAATCT
This sequence comes from Acrossocheilus fasciatus, assembly GCA_036784905.1. Taxonomy (NCBI): domain Eukaryota; kingdom Metazoa; phylum Chordata; class Actinopteri; order Cypriniformes; family Cyprinidae; genus Acrossocheilus; species Acrossocheilus fasciatus. The sequence continues at coordinate 404,065 of CM071946.1, read as the reverse complement.
TTAGGATATTAAGTAAAGATCATGTTCCATGAAGATATTTTGTATTTTTCACCGTAAATATGTTGAAACTTAATTTTTGATTAGTAATATGCATTGCTAAGGACTTCATTTGGACAACTTTATAGACAATTTTCTCAATATTTTGATTTTTTTGCACCCTGAGATTACAGATTTTCAAATAGTTATATCTTGGTCAAATATTGTCCAATCCTAACAAACCATACATTAATGAAAAGCTTATTTATCTCAATTTTGAAAAGTTGACTGGTTTTGTGGTCCAGGGTCACATATTGTGTTGACATGAAAATCCCTCCGGTACCTTTGTTGGTGTGACATTTGCAGTGGTGCGCAGAAGATACTGTGAATTATATGCTGGAGACTGGTTGTAGTACAAAGAGGGACCTGTAGTAGCAACTGAGACAAATAAAAAGAATGGTTTTACGCATGCCTCAGCTATTGCATACACAAGTGGTTTTCTGTTTTTGGGCATGCCCCAGAAATATGGTTCTTACAATATATAAAAAAAGTGATAGTGAATAAAAATGACAGGATTTTTATTCTGGGCAAATTTATATAATTCAAATCTTCCAAATTAATTTGGTTGCTTTGTGAAAAACAGATTGCAAAGGCATATTCACTCAAAATCTTGTCCTTCCCCATTTGAATCTGGTGTGCATGCAAGAGCTTTAGTTTGTTTGCATAAGCAAAGCACATACATAGAAGAAAAACCTGCACAAACAAAACTCTCTCTCACATCTACTTTTGTGAGATTGTCTGTATATTTGGATGTTGAAAGTGAACAAGATTTGGGGGGAACACCACTAGTATACACTTAAAAACCTCAAACAAAGACTGCTGATTTGAGGAACTGACCAGAGAAAGGAACACCACTGAACGTCTGTGCTGCAGGACACGTTTCCTGAAGTCCTTCTGCAGCATAGTTGTGTCGATACATCCTATTTGAGAATGTTGTGGCATCTGAAGAATTATGGCCAAGGCCATGAACCTCACTCTGTGTGAGATGAAAAATAAAACAAGAAATTATGAACACTAAAATTTGAAACTCACCTGATCCAGTTTCATAAAGAGCTGAATGAATTTTACCCATACCTTCACAAAACCACAGAAAAAAATATATATATACACTTGAAATGTTCACATTAAAAATGAATTTCCAAAACAGTTGCTTTCAGAGGGTGCTACAGGGCTTTTATTATAGCTTACTTTTAAGTTATACTTTTGCTTGTATGTCTTTATTAGGAGAGTAGAGTGAGAGAGCAGGGAACAGGACAAATAAAGGAGCTTGAGCCAGGACTAGAAGCTGTGCTATACACCAGAGTGAGTGAGTGAAGTGAAGTGACATGTGGCCAAACACACACCCGGAGCAGTGGTCAGCCATTTATGTAGCGGCGCCCGGGGAGCAGTTGGGGGATTGGTGCCTTGCTCAAGGGCACCTCAGTCGTGGTATTGAAGGTGGAGAGGGTACATTCACTCCCCCCACCTACAATTCCTGCCAGATCTGAGACTCAAACTCACAACCTTTGGATTACGAGTCCGACTCTCTAACCATTAGGCCACAACTTCCCCACAAATTCGAGTCCATGGCTGGAAAAGACCATTTAACTCAATATTCAACAATCTACTGGGTTACAGCTTCACTGTATGCAAATTTACAAAATTAACCATACCCTTAAATCACACTACATTAAATCGTGAAAACTCTTTGTTAAAAACTGCAACACACTACTAGAAATACGCAGGTTTCATGGTTTGTACCCAATTTTCAGAGTGAAATTATAATACAGACCCAGTTTGGCTCCCAAGACAGTTGTCTGCTTTCAAAGGCTGTTTGCAAAGGTTTCTATTTACAATGTGTTTTTGCAGCATTGAGCACTGTAACCAATCACAGACATGTGTGTTGAGCACAAGAACGCAATAGCCAATCAGAGTCGTTTAAGTTCATCAACCGTTCAAAGCAGTGTTCAGTGCGCTTCTGCACAAAGACATGAGGTGAACAAGAGGCTGAGTGTATTACAGAGATGGCAAAAGAACACACATCCTTCACTCAAGTAGAAGCACATATAATCATGTTTAAAAATACTCTGGTAAAAGTAGAAGTACTGACTACACTTTTTTACTCAAGTTAAAGTAAAAAAGTATGGGCTCTGACTTGTAGTTAAGTAATAAGTCGTGGCCTAATGGCTAGAGAGTCGGACTCGTAATCCAAAGGTTGCGAGTTCGAGTCTCGGGCCGGCTGGGATTGTAGGTGGGGGGGAGTGACTGTCCAGCGCTCTCTCCACCTCAATACCACGACTGAGGTACCTTGAGCAAGGCACCGAACCCCCAACTGCTCCCCGGGCGCCGCAGCATAAATGGCTGCCCACTGCTCCGGGTGTGTGTGCACGTTGGATGGGTTAAATGCAGAGCACAAATTCCGAGTTTGGGTCACCATACTTGGCTGTATGTCACTTCACTTTCAATAAGTACCCATTACTACTACCAGTTTTAGTGTCATGCTGGTAAGTGGACATCACGTCATATTGACACAATAATACAAAATAACTCAGATTTAAATTTTTGTTAGCTAATGACTGTATCAAGGCTGAACGACCACCATGTAGAACAGGGCAGGACTGGGACAAAATTTCACGCAAGGAAATCTCACATTCATTCAAGATGTCCTATACACCCACAACAAATTCTGAAACCACGGACAACCCATTTTTTGCATAGCCATCACATTTAAAAAAGGTTTCAAACCTTAGGCTGGGGCCGTGCAAAATAAGGTTCTCTCTTGAATTCCATTTTCCTTTTCAGTATCTTCAATTTCCATAATCTCTCTCTGCATCTCACTTTCTGTTTTTACTTTTTTCATTAATTTTCTTGTACCTGTCACTTTTCCCATCAACCATCTACTGTTATGAACAGAACTACCAATTGAAAATCTGGGATCTGAGGGTGCAAAAAAATAAAAAAATAATATTGAGAAAATCACCCTTAAAGTTGTACAAATTAAGTTCTTAGCAATGCATATTACTAATCAAAAATTAAGTTTTGATATATTTATGGTAGGAAATTTACAAAATATCTTCATGGAACATAATCTTTACTTAATATCCTAATGATTTTTGGCATAAAAGAAAAATCGATCATTTTGACCATACAAGGTATGGCTATTGCTACCAATATACTCATGCTACTTGTGATTGGTTTTGTGGTCCAGGGTCACATTTGTTCGTTAAATTACTACTGTAACTTCGTAGTAAATAATAATGATGTCCTTTAGCATACAGTGTTTTGAGTGATGATAGCAATTTAGTTTAGTTTAGTTAGCAGTATTATTAATCCTCTGGCTGCTACTGCTAAGAGTTGCTAGCAGTTTAATGCTTAAATAAATAAAGACAAAACTACAGTAGCCTATTTACAGATGAAACTGACCTGCACTTCAAGTCCTGAACAGGGCTGCATTTCCCAAAAGCATTGTACGCCTAGGTTGATCATAGCTCTATTGATTTCAGTGGGTCTACGATGTACTTAAGCTTACATTACTTTTGGGAAACGCAGCCCAGTTCAGTAGTTTTGCCTCTCTTATCCACCCAGGCACTTCCACTCCAATCTGGAGTCACTTGCATTGATCATTCCGATAGAAACCTTTTGGTGAAATGCGGAACTGATTCATGATTTATTAGAGATTTGTTATCAAATGGTGATCCACCAAATGCAGATTAGTAGTCAGAAAAATAAATAATGAAGTATAGTACTGATACCAGAGAAATCTACTTAAGTACTTCGTTACTTCCCATCTCTGGTGTATTAGATTAAATTATAATGGGAGTTCTGGCAAGAGTGTGCTCACGCTGAAATGAAGAGAGTTACAGCTTTAGGGATTATGAAGGAAGCGTTTTTAGTATATAATATGTCCTATGAACAGCAACATGAGTCTAACTGCCTTAACGAGTTGTCATATTTTCGAATATTCTGCTTGTTACAGTATGCGTCACTAGGTCACACATTTGCATAAAGTCCGCCTCTGCCTGTGAAATACAAACACTCTGATTTAACGATTTCTACTGAGGGGGACGATTCCCCCCTCCCCCCAAACCCCCTTGGATAACATATCCACCATTATTGTTTTGTTAAGTGTTTACAGTTCAGCAGCTAAACTTTAGTTGTGGGCATGATTCGCTTGCATAAGTGTTAAACAAAATGTTTTTTATGTCATTATTTTAAGAACAGATTGGAGCACTATTGGTAGCACTAGCTAACTTGCTTAACTACTCTTCTCTGAACCAATCACAACAGACTTGGCCAGCTGACCAATCAAAGCAGAGTAGGCTTATGGAACGGAGGCGTTTGCAGACCTTAAAGGAACACTCCACTTTTTTTGGAAATAGGCTCATTCTCCAACTCCCCCAGAGTTAATAAGTTGAGTTTTACCATTTTTGAATCCATTCAGCCGATCTCCGGGTCTGGCGAGAGCACTTTTAGCATAGCTTAGCATAGATCATTGAATCCGATTAGACCAGTAGCATCGCGTTCAAAAACCAACAAAATATTAGGACACTTTAAAAAACCATATGACCCGCTACATTTTTTGAATAACTTTTGATATTCAGAATAGGCTTCAATAATAAAATCATGAATAAAACAATCAAAATAATGCTCAGAAGGTAAATTCACATGGTAACAAAGCAAAAGAGCAAAGAAACTGATTGATTCTTCTGCAGGCTGTTGATGTCGGACTGACCTTCAAGGCTTCGAACTGCTGGCATAACATCTGCAGCAGTGACTTCTGGTCCTCCACCCAGTGAGGAGGCGTTTTGGGGGAGAACTGCAGGAGGGAGAAAGAGACAATCAGCAACAGTAAACAGCACACAAAGTTTGAGCAGAAACAGCAGAGCCGTGACGTACCACAGATCTTTTGGATGGTGACATGACACTCTTGAATGAGGAAGGTGTGGAGAATTTAACATGGCCTTCAGCGGGCTGACCGGGGGTGGATGTCACAGGATAGTCCACCTGATCTTCATCCACCTCACCAACATCTTCAAGCTGCTGGTTGATCTCATTCAACAAATCCATCACCTCCTCCATAGATACAGGTAACTTCACAAAAACACATACAGACATGCCAGCGGTGCAGATAAGATTTATGTCACAATATTATTATAACTGTGGCAGATTACAATAAAATCACCATATACTGTATACATCATGGAAATGTGATAAGAAACAATAGTGGGAAAAAACAACAGTCCTCATGACAATTTCCTAAGTAGTAAATCAATCATAAAGACTTCATCTCAATGTACACAGCGAGGTTTTTTCTCTCTAGTTGAGCGTCTTGAGCATTTCCTCTGGTTTTCAAACCTTCTCTCCATACGGATTGTGGTTTCATGTTTGGACAGCCCAGTATAGTATACTAGATTCTTTTTGGTGACTATGATTATTCAACATGAACACATGGGTGTCCGCATGTTCCTCAAGTCCTGAGTTAATTCCCTCAGGGTGATTCTCTGTGTGTTCAAGTGCAGTTAAAACCATGCAACAGCAGGGTTACGCCACACAGAGCTAGTTCTTAACTACACTCAGACGGACACTGCTGAAAGAAATAAAACCATGCAGCTCAGTCAGAGTTCAGACGTTCAGCATCTGCTCTGATGGAATCAGTGAAGGATTCATCATAATGATTCAAATCTAACTCCTGAGTCATTCTGAATGACTCATTAAAAAAATAGGCTACATGAGTCATTTGTTCATGAATAAGACTACACTGCTCACCTGAGTGTTTATGAGGACCAGACGACTCAACAGAAGTGTGTTTGTGCTCAGACTTCACACTCAGTGACAGTTCAACTAAACAGGACTTGTGTCGTGGTGCTGGAGACACCAAAACACCATGACAGACACGATTCTCTAAAATTACACTCACTAACAAACTTATTTCAATCTGTCACGAATCCGGTCTATGAACTTCTGTTTGTTCACCACCAGAGATCATTATCCACCACACAGACTCTCATACTACACAGACTGTTACACTATACCCTGGACTACATTTCCCATCATCCATTGCACTGATTACACACACAGCTGCAACCAATCAAACACACTTTATAAGCCATGGACTACCTCTTTCAGATTGCTGAGTATTGTTTGCATTTAATCGCTGTTTAGCCGATAGCACATTACAGAGCCATTTCTAGTTTTTCCCGAGTTCATAGTTCAGTCTTGCTCTTTGCCTGGATTACCTGTGTTCTTGATTATTGCCTGCCGTGGATTACCCCACTCATCTCGCCCTTGTTTAGATACTGTTTGCTCCTCGTCTGAACTATTGCTTGTTTATTTGGATACCCCCTTGCCTTGCTCACTGGATTATGTTTGCCGATCGATTGACCTCGTCTGTCCCTGGAATACTCTTTGTTTTGCCTGGAATGTACCCGTTTGCCACTGTTTGACCCATGCCTGTTATGACCACGTTTTGTAATAAAAACATGCAGATGGATCTGCACGTCTCTCGTCTCTGTCGGTCCGTAACAGAATCAGTGTATCACCCACCCCTCCATATGCAGAAAAAAATGGTGTATATATATATTGTGACGGTTCGACGGCCCTCCCCCTCATCATCATCACCACCCCGTCCCTTATTCGCCGCCCTTCACCAGGCTCCCGACTGGAGTGGGTGGATGAGAGTAGGGGCGTGGGACCAACGTGGGCTGGCGGCGTGTGATGAGGCACAGCTGAACTGAATTAAGCCTCATCACCGCCGCCGTTAAATGCCGAGCGCGCCTCTCCTCGGGAGACCGGTCTCTTCCCCCGTGCATGCACACTGGTGTCCTCGTGGGTCCAGGAAGGGTGCGTCGAGGGACATCGCGCCGCCGAGGATGTGAGCCGCGGAACCTCCAGGGTCATCGTGCAAGCCGCACCCATATAACGGCCGTCGGGCCAGGATGCCGGGCCGTCCATCCCGCCAATGCCCGTAAGAGGCAGAAGAGGAAGAGCCGCCGCTCCAGAGAAGCCGCCGCCCCTCGTGCCCAGGACCGTGGGAGCGTGTGCGGCCACCTGACTCCGCCCCTTGCCTGGACCCTTCCCCTTTGGAACACTGCCCTCCTGCACAAGCCCCGAAGCACGACGAGGACACCAGATCCCCCCCCTTCTTTGGACACTTCTTTCCCCTGGACACTTTTATTTTATTATTTTTGTTTAATAAAAACCTCTCCGAGGCCTGACGCCACACCCACTGTGTCTGTCGTTGGCTCCTCCCGTCACAATATATATATATATATATATATATATATATATATACACACACATATACACACACACACAGGTCTAATCTGTGCTGTATGCAGCACTAGTTGTTGAATCTGAGTGAACAGGAGGAATACATGGCTTATGAAATGTATCTTTCGAACCCTACAGACTCTGACAGATTTAATACAATCATCACTAAAATCTGCATTTCCTGCAATGGCCACTTGTGTAAATAAAGTGAGCAGCACAGAGATCATACGAGCGAGTCAGTGGTGCATTTCACATACCTTCTCCAAATCCTCTGCATTGGCCTGATAAATCTCGATCAAGTACTTTCTGAACTTCAGGAGGAAATTGGTGCATCTGCCCCGAGTTTCCTCAAGCCTGTTTCCTGCCTCCTCTGACAGCCTCTGATAGATCTGATGATCAACACACGAGTCACATCAGAAACTGTCAGACACGCAGCGCTAGCTCTTTCAGACGTGGATGAGCTGAAGCTGAGTCAGTGTGACTGCGCTGTTACCGTCGCCAGATGCCAGTTAGATGAGATGCTGTTGAGCTGCTCCAGCTTCGCGATGGCCTCCTCGGTGTTGCCCTCGATGTCAAGGAGTGTGGCGAAGCTTATGATGGCATCTTCCTCATATACTCGCACCTGAGACGGCTAACGTCCAAAAGACCATTAGAGATGACATGACATTTACAGTGGGGCAAAAAAGTATTTAGTCAGCCACCAATTGTGCAAGTTATCCCACTTAAAAAGATGAGAGAGGCCTGTAATTTTCATCATAGGTATACCTCAACTATGAGAGACAAAATGAGAAAAAAAAAATCCAGAAAATCACATTGTAGGATTTTTAAAGAATTTATTTGCAAAATATGGTGGAAAATAAGTATTTGGTCAATAACAAAATTTCATCTCAATACTTTGTTATATACCCTTTGTTGGCAATGACAGAGGTCAAACATTTTCTGTAAGTCTTCACAAGGTTTTCGCACACTGTTACTGGTATTTTGGCCCATTCCTCCATGCAGATCTCCTCTAGAGCAGTAATGTTTTGGGGCTGTCGCTGGGCAACACGGACTTTCAACTCCCTCCAAAGATTTTCGATGGGGTTGAGATCTGGAGACTGGCTAGGCCACTCCAGGACCTTGAAATGCTTCTTACGAAGCCACTCCATTGCCCAGGCGGTGTGTTTGGGATCATTGTCATGCTGAAAGACCCAGCCACGTTTCATCTTTAATGCCCTTGCTGATGGAAGGAGGTTTTCACTCAAAATCTCACGATACATGACCCCATTCATTCTTTCGTTTACATGGATCAGTCGTCCTGGTCTCTTTGCAGAAAAACAGCCCCAAAGCATGATGTTTCCACCCCCATGCTTCACAGTAGGTATGGTGTTCTTTGGATGTAACTCAGCATTCTTTCTCCTCCAAACACGACACGTTTCATCTGGTTTCATCTGACCATATGACATTCTCCCAATCCTCTTCTGGATCATCCAAATGCTCTCTAGCAAACTTCAAACTTCAGACATGTACTGGCTTAAGCAGGGGGAAACGTCTGGTCCTTCAGGTCATTCACTAGGTCCCCCCGTGTGGTTCTGGGATTTTTGCTCACAGTTCTTGTGATCATTTTGACCCCACGGGGTGAGATCTTGCGTGGAGCCCCAGATCGAGGGAGATTATCAGTGGCCTTGTATGTCTTCCATTTTCTGATAATTGCTCCCACAGTTGATTTGTTCACACCAAGCTACTTACCTATTGCAGATTCAGTCCTCCCAGCCTGGTGCAGGTCTACAATTTTGTTTCTGGTGTCCTTTGACAGCTCTTTGGTCTTGGTCATAGTGGAGTTTGGAGTTGGACTGTTTGAGGTTGTGGATAGGTGTCTTTTATACTGATAACGAGTTCAAACAGATGCCATTAATACAGGTAACGAGTGGAGGACAGAGGAGCCTCTTAAAGGAGAAGTTACAGGTCTGTGAGAGCCAGAAATCTTGCTTGTTTGTAGGTGACCAAATACTTATTTTACAGAGGAATTTACCAATTAATTCTTTAAAAATCCTACAATGTGATTTTCTGGATTTTTTTTCTCATTTTGTCTCTCATAGTTGAGGTATACCTATGATGAAAATTACAGGCCTCTCTCATCTTTTTAAGTGGGAGAACTTGCACAATTGGTGGCTGACTAAATACTTTTTTGCCCCACTGTAAATACAAATACAGTATTTTGTATTTTGAAAATACATTTGAAATTGGCCATCACTATTAATGCCTGTTTACACCAAGAAGGATAATTATAAAAATAACTATATTAGTGTACTCTAAGTATACAATGCAGTTGTGTCATCTGTCACTTTAAATGCTCAAGCTCTTTAAAGCAGAAATGATTCCGACTGGCTGCCAATGTTTTTATCATTCATCATTTTTTGTGCTGTTATGGTTGTAGTTCTGTTGTGCTATCTGCTATTCACTTAGATTTAGGATGTACTCACACTAGGGGATCTGATCCGTGCTTGAGCGCGATTGACCCCCAAAGTCCAGTTCATTTCACAAGTGTGACTGCACAAGTGTGCCATGTACCGTGTCCAGTGCGGCTTGTTTAACCATGCCCTGGCCCGCTTGAAGAGGTGGCTCAGGTGCAGTATGCATGTAGTGTGATCGTTAACCGCGCTGGAGCATGGAACAGTTAATTTAATATTTTTGTATGCGCTATTGTTATCATTATGACAGCAAAAATCTTTATTACTATCTGGATATCACACTTTTCAATTAATTTGATTTCGAGTACATTTAGGTTTATAATGGGTCTGGTTCTCATCTTATTGATGAACAGGTATTATAGTTTGTGAGTAAAGCTGCAAATTCCACCATTGACCTCAATTGACTTTGTAATAATACTCTGATATCTGTCTGTTAGCACAAGGACAATTGCGCTTGGGCTTTAGTACAAGGCAGCTGTTATTTTATTATTCATATCTTTATTATTAGCATTATAGTTACAGTGCCCTCCACTAATATTGGCACCCTTGGTAAATATGAGCAAACGCGGCTGTGAAAATTAATCTGCATTGTTTATCCTTTTTATCTTTCATTAAAAAAATTCACAAAATTCCAACCTATCATTGAAGTAAAACAATTGAAAGTGGGGAGAAAATCTCACTGTGAAATAAATGCTTTCTCTAGTTCATGTTGGCCACAATTATTGGCACCCTGCAATTATTGCAACGTCCTTTTCCCAGGGTAACAGCTCTGAGTTTTCTCCTATAACACCTGAAGAGTTTGGAGAACATCTGATAAGAGATCAGAGACCATTTTCTTCATACAGAATCTCTCCAGATCCTTCAGATTCACAGCTCCATGTCAGCACTTCTTCTCTTCAGTTCACCACTCATTTTCTACAGGGTTCAGCTCAGAGGACACGGACAGACATGGCTAAAGATTCATTTTGTGCTCAGTGACCCATATTTGTGTTTATTTTGATGTTTGTTTTGGATTGTTGTCCAGGTGGAAGATCCAAACACAGCCCATTATAAGATTTCTAACAGAGGCAGTCAGGTTTTGATTTTTTATCTGTTGGTATTTAATAGAATCCATGATGCAATGCATCTGAACAAGATGTTCAGGACCTCCGGCAGAAAAACAGGCCACAACATTAAAGATCCAGCAGTATATTTAACCGTGGACATGGGGTATTTTTTATCCCTGTTTGTACTAAACTCATCTGGTGGGTTTGCTGCCAAAAAGCTCTTTTTTTCAGTTTCATCTGACCATAGAAGCCAGTGCCATTTGATGTTCCAGTCGTGTCTGATAACTGAATATGCTGGAGTTTGTTTTTGGATGAGTGAGGAATTTTCCTTGAAACCCTCCCGAACAACATGTGCTGATGTAGGGGATGTTTGATTTTTTCTGACCCCAAGTCTCAGCTAATCTCTACAATTCTCCAGCTGTGGTCCTTGGAGAGTCTTTAACACTCCTCCTCACCGTGCATTAGAACGATATAGACATGTCCTCTTCCAGGCAGATTTTTAACATCTTAAGTCGATTGGAACCTCTTAGTTATTACCCTGATGGTGGAAATGCTTGAACTCTTTTCTTACAGCGACTTTCTATTTTGTGATGCTCAGCAATCTTGTTCTGCACATCAGAACTATATTCTTTGGTTTTACTCCTTGTGACGGATGATTTGGGGAATTTGGCCAATTTGGGAATTTTCATATTTATAATCCTGTGGAACAGAAGTCATGGCTGGACAATTTCATGTTCATAGTCACCCTGGTGTGATAAAACGTAAATATGAATGAATATACTTCAGAGATATTTTACTCATAAGAATTTCTAGGGGTGCCAATAATTGTGGCCAACATTCATTTGAGAAAAACATTTATTTCATCATGAGATTTTCTCCCCACTTTCAATTATTTTACTTCAATGATAGCAGATTTATTTTCACAGCCGCCTTTGCTCATATTTATCAAGGGTGCCAATATTAGTGGAGGGCACTGCATCTTTGTCCTGGGGAACACACACACAGAAAGCTGCTTATAACAAATTTTATCCATGTTTCTTTTTCGCTCTGATGTGTTAATAGCTCCTGCCCACTAAAAACTCCACAGATAGCACTTGAATGCGACATGCTTGTAATCAGGACTTCTGAAATTGGAAGTAGGAAATTTTGATAGCACACGAAGGCAGTATTATTCCTTATTTCCTTATGTAATTACCCAATTTCAGATGGAGTCATACAGTTGCAGTTCACATGAATGAAAGTGGCATGTTCAAGGTTTGAACAACTTGATACAGGAAATCAGCAGTCTAATAAAGAGGTTGACTGGCAAAAAGTATTTTATGTATCTTGAAAATACAAAAATACTGAGATTAAATGTATTTAAATACAAAATACAAAATAGTATTTTGTATTTCAAATACGTATTTTAAATACATGCCTCTGAAATACTGCCCATCCCTGACAACAGAAAACAAAGAGACCGCAGCAGGAAGCCACGCACATCATCCCAACAGCCGAAGGACTGAAGTAATGGACATACCTGTATGTCTCTGCTCCGAAAGTGCATGAACATGGGCTGGAGGGGTTCAGGGATGCTGCGTTTGTGTCGGACCTTCTCCAGCAGAGGGAGCACAACCTTCCAGTAGTGCACACTGCGGCCAGCATACTCCTTCTGATCGCAGTTCACCTGCTCAGCCTGACACACACACACACACACACACACACACACACACACACACACACACACACACACACACACACACAGTCTTACTGCTGGCCTTCTGCGGCTCTGATGAAGTCACATTTAAAACCTCAAGTTCTTATTAAGGACAATTAAAGGAATAAACTAAAGGGAACACAATACCTCAATATATTTGCTAAATGTAAATCTATAGAGAAACACAATGAGAGCTATTAAAAGTGCATTAAAGTGCAAAAATACTTCCAGCAAATCTCCATTTCTTTTTAATTCATTTTACAAAAAAATAAATAAATAAATAAATAATAATAATAAAAACAAATTAAAAAATCTTAAGGTTTAAATAGCTCTGGTCCCAAACACTAGAATTTGGAACTTACATTACTTCTGATCATATCAACATCATCATAATAATAATAATAATAATAATAATAATAATAATAATAACAACAAATAATAATAATAATAAAACATTTTTCCTCAGTATTAGTGTCTCGTTTTCTAGGGCAAACGTCTAAAGATAGAATGAAATCAAATATTTATCAATCTCTTAAATCAATCTATTAAATCAAGACATGAAGGAAAATTACATTAAGAAAGAAAAATGTACAAAATGAAGTGAGATTATGATTAAACAAATATGTGCCTACGGGCTCAGAAAAATCAACTTAATTCAAAGGGAATACCACTGACAGATATTTGTTATTATTTTAATCATAAACTCACTTAATTCTGTTCAATTTATAAAGAGTTCATTTTTCATGTTTAAATGTTTGTATTGATGAAGGGGTGCATGCTAATTTAATTTGCTGAGGGCGAATAAAGACTTTTAAAAAAGAGAAACTGTTGCAGAAACTGTTACTAGGACTCTAAAATGTGGCCAAAACTAATGAAGTCAAAAACTATGAATCATTTTGTGCCAAAACGTGTGAAAGCACATGTGTCCAGCTGATTCCCTCAGCAGACTGCATGAGCTGCTGCCTGCGACGGATGTAAGAAATGAAGTGTGTGACATCAGGTGACGAGGGTGCTGCTCATCAGGACGTACCGCGTCAGTCAGATGTTTAGCCCAGTGTATGAGCAGCGCCGGCTGCAGGCCGTGTTTCTCTCCGGCGCGCAGCGTGCCCAGACCGTGCTGAACGACCAGACGCAGTTTAGCAGACGTCCCGGGCCTGAGAGACACACACTGCAGTCAGAGACACAAGACGTCTCACACACACACACACACAGCTCAAGCGGCATGAGGAGTCACTCACTGCGCTCTCTTGTGAATCAGGCTGTAGACGGCATCCCACCACTCTCTCTGCCTGTCGGACGACAGCAGCTTCATGATGTGCAGCGGCAGACAGCGCGGCTCGTGCGGCTGAGCGCAGGACGCAATCTTTGCCCTCTCCTGCAGCTGCGCCTGACTGCAGAACACCACGCCGCACACGAACACCTGCAACACACACAATCAGCTCCGCTGCCATCAGACACAGATCTACATCACAGCCTGGACCGATGTGTGCGTCTGTGTCCTCGTGCGGTCAGATGGGACACGGGTCGAGAGACTTCACCTGCTTTGATTTGCTCCGCTGGGCTTTAAAAAACACTTAATATCAGTAATATTATCGATTTAACTACACTGACACTCTTAGAGTAGAACAAAATGAATTAAATTTAGCAGCTGAATAATGACTCTATTGTCTTCTGTAGAGCTGCTTTACAGCAGAATTTGAATGTTTGATTACGCTCGCATCATTGACTAATTTCCTGCTTCTCTGTGAAACAATCTGTATTGTATAAAGCACTACTGAAACACACGTGACTCGACAGATCAGCAGATTGTTGAAGTTCCATGACAATCCTGCATGTTAGCTGGAGCTTTACTGGATTACACAACTATAGATATTAAAGGGACAAGTCATCTAACAATGAAAATGTGCTGTTTTACTCATCCTCAGGCCATCCGAGATGCAGGTGTTAAGACTTCAACCTCAAACACTTTGATCATCTGAGATACACTCTTTGATTAAACTGTAAGACTGGAAGGTCTTCTGAGATACAGCTAATACACACACAAATCAAGTTTTCATCCAGTTTTTGTTATCGACAATTTGCTGTCTACAGCCCGTTTCCATCCATTTACTGAAAAAATGGTGTGCGTGATGACGTCATCCCTAAAAAAAACGAATTGTCACATAAGTTTTGATGTATTGCAAAAAAAATAAAAATTGCCCTTGAGCTGCTTACATACATAATTTCATCTATTGTGAAAGTGACGTGGCATGTGGCCAAGTATGGTAACCCATACTCAGAATTTATTCTGCGGCGCCCAGGGAGCAGTTGGGGGTTCGATGCCTTGCTCAAGGGCACCTCAGTCGTGGTATTGAGGGTGGAGAGAGCGCTGGACATTCATTCCCCCCACCTACGATTCCTGCCGGACCTAAGACTCAAACTCGCAACCTTTAGGTTATGAGTCTGACTCTCTAACCATTAGGCCACGACTCCCAATTTAAAAAATCCCCAATTGCGTAAATTAGGCTAGTAGCCTGTTCTTCATCCATTTGAAACAAAACTATAGCCTATTATTAAATTATATAGACCTACATAAAATTATTTTTATGAACAATTGTCATGAGTTTGTTTTTTTTTTTATTGTTTTTTTGTACTTTGTTATAGACTTTTTAGATAGGCTACTTGATCATAAAGCAATAATCATAAACAGGTGCAGTTGTATTATTATTATTTTTATGATTAACTTAGGAAATAGGAATGTTCATTTCAGTTATTTTATTTCTCCTAAACGAAAACCGATGGCCGTTAAGCCATTATTAACCGTTAACCGAAGATTGTTAAATTACAATTAAATTAAATTTGAAATGATAGGTGGCTGTGACCTTTTAAAAAATACAATTTTCCTCATTTCAGGACAAATGAATAGTTCATAAGTGGACACCCATGCCTTGAGGGGAGCTTAAACAGACAACACTGCCACTTCTGGAGGTTCTGCAGCGAATGCTGCCACCTCTAGGATAAACTCCAGAACAGAAGCCCTCTCTGGGCTAAACTCAGGTTTCTCCAGAACTAACTAAATCATTTAAAATGTTCCTACAGACTCAAGAGAAAGGCCTAAGCCAAAAATTCTTAAACAGTGCTACACTGACTATTACGGCTACACTACATATATCAATTGATATGCTTCTTATGAAAGAGTGTTCTTTAAGTATTCTTTTAGAGAGCTGACAATTTTCACTCACCAAATTAGGATTTTTGAGAAAGGATCCAGTTGATTCAAATAACTTGTGTCCACAGATACAGTCTGTTGATCTTCAACATAAAAACTGTTGAATCTCCAAGACTTTTTTGTTCACCTCTTGTTGCAGCTGCTGAGTCCTATTCTTGTCAGTCTCTCCTGTCTGGCTCGCCAAATTGTTTGATTTTGCTGTATTTGGCTGAGCAGTGGTTTGGGTGGCTTGCCAATGTATTAGATTACCCTAATACATAAAATAAGTAAGCTTGACCAGTTGAGTTCCAACCATCCAACTGCGCACAGAATATCCCACAAAAGTCGTGTAGCATAGCCATCTTATCTTAACCCTTGTAAGAGTCCTAGCTTTTCCCAAAGTTCTGTCTGTGAGATAGAGCTTTATACCCAAATACAAAAGGGCTACAAGTAATATATACTGTTAGGACCTCCTACTGGAGATCTTGTTATCTACAAGAAGTTCCTGAGAGTGCTGTTCTTTTGTTATTCTAAATATATGGACCATTAGGTTCACACCATTACAGACAGTTTCTGTTGATTGCATCTGAGGCATAGTCACAATATAAATGCATCTGAATAAAGATGCACATAATCTTTCACTTTAGAACATTTTATTGCTGTTTTTAATTAAATACATGTGCAGAATAAAAGGTTGACATCTCATAATGCTACGCCTTTATTTATTTATTTTTAGTTTAATTATTTGAACATTCTATGCTGTCGGTATCTGTTTTGTGAAGTTATGCTTTTACTGTACAGAACTTTGGTCAGCAGTCGCTGTTTGAAATGTGCTTTAGAAATAAATTTGCCTTGCCTTGCCTTATTCTCAAAAAATGATGACTTTATTCTCAAAATATTATGGCTTTAATCTCATACTGCTACGATTTTATTCTCAACAATATGGCTACCAATTTATTCTTGTAATTTTGATTTTATTCTCTAAATATTATGACTTTAATTTCATAACCTTATTTGTTTATTTATCTATTTATTTATTTATTTAAGTGGCACTAAAATGCCATCTTAGGTCTTGTCTGGGTGTTTAACTGCAGGATCTTGTTCCTTGCACCACCTGGTGGATATTGTGTGAAGCAAAACAATGTTTTAAAAAATCCGAAACAGTGCCTACAGGGAGCTCCGTGATCACACATGATGAATTGCGTGCTGCCACGAGAAAAAATATGTATTCTTAAAGGAACACTCCACTTTTTTTGGAAATAGGCTCATTCTCCAACTCCCCCAGAGTTAATAAGTTGAGTTTTACCGTTTTTGAATCCATTCAGCCGATCTCCGGGTCTGGCAATAGCACTTTTAGCATAGCTTAGCATAGATCATTGAATCTGATTAGACCAGTAGCATCGCGTTCAAAAATGATCAAAGAGTTTCGATAGTTTTCCTATTTAAAACTTGACTCTTCTGTAGTTATATCGTGTACTAAGACTGGCGGAAAATGAAAAGTTGCGATTTTCTAGTCCGATTTGGCTAGGAACTATACTCTCATTCCGGCGTAATAATCAAGGAACTTTGCTGCTGTAACATGGCCGCGGCAGGCGCAGTGATATTACGCAGCACCTGAAAGTAGTCCCCAGCTAGGTAACTAGTTATAATATAGCTGGGGACTACTTTCAGGCGCTGCGTAATATCACTGCGCCTGCTGCGGCCATGTTACAGCAGCAAAGTTCCTTGATTATTACGCCGGAATGAGAGTATAGTTCCTAATCATATATGCCTAGAAAATTGCAACTTTTCATTTTCCGCCGATCTTAGTACACAATATAACTACAGAAAAGTCGGGTTTTAAATAGGAAAACTATCGAAACTCTTTGATCATTTTTGAACGCGATGCTACTGGTCTAATCAGATTCAATGATCTATGCTAAGCTATGCTAAAAGTGCTATCGCCAGACCCGGAGATCGGCTGAATGGATTCAAAAACGGTAAAACTCAACTTATTAACTCTGGGGGAGTTGGAGAATGAGCCTACTTCCAAAAAAGGTGGAGTGTTCCTTTAATGGCCACATCTGTAATGTTATACATGAATGCAAGTGATATTTACAGTCATGTTTGCTATCATTTGAAATGTCTCAGTGCAACTGGTACAATGGTAATTTGGTACTTGGAATTTGTGCTCTGCATTTAACCCATCCAAGTGCAAACACAGCAGTGAGTAGTGAACAAACACACACCGTGAACACACACCCGGAGCAGTGGGCAGCCATTTATGCTGCGGCACCCGGGGAGCAGTTGGGGGTTCGGTGCCTTACTCGTATAGTAAGGTCTCACCTCAGTCGTGGTATTCAGGGTGGAGAGAGCGCTGTACATTCACTCCCCCCACCTACAATCCCTGCCGGACCTGAGACTCGAACCCGCGACCAAATCAATGGCTACCGGTACTTTGAGAGTCAAAACACATATTTACAGGCAACACATAAATATTACCCATGACTCTTGACGATATATTGAAATCCTATAAAACAAATCTAAACTTATAGTTTCAAATGGTCTATGTAAAACATTGATTAAGATTAGTTCATTCACTTTACATGCTATAGAAGTAATTTTTTAACAATTTATTAATAGAATTGCATACACGTGATGTTATTACAGGTATTTGAACCAGTTCATTGAATCGAACTGTCCGAAAGAACCAGTTTGTGGAAAGGAATCGTACTTCCCCACCTGCCTGAGGCACTGGATTACAGGTACAAATGTTCAGTTTAATGTTCAGTTTCTGATAGTTTGCTTCATAAGACCTCAATATATCATCAGGAACCACAAATATTAATTCTGTCACCTGAAATTGTTATTTTTTTTTATTCTCAAAAATGGGTAGCCACTTATTTTTAGCTCAGCTAAAAACTTCTTCACTGTTCTACTGAAGAAAAAGTCACCTGCAACTTGGATGGCTTGAGGATGAGAAAATTAACAGTAAATGTTCATTTTTGGCTGAACTATCCCTTTAAATAACTGTACTAATTACAAGAAAGTATTTCAGAAAGGCCCGGTCATCTGCAGCCTGACACAATCATCAGACATGAATGAACCTCTGCACAGACTGACATCAGCAAAACACTGGCGTCAGACCCTGTTCTTGTTTCACACAGACCAGCATCTTCCTCTGTGGAAGAAACTACAGCAGCGAACGCACCTCCAGGTCCAGCAGGCAGATGGATTCCGGCGCGTTGGTGTCCAGTTTGGAGGTCTCGAGCGTGAGGCGAGGGAAGAGCTGCTTGAGCCAGTCCTGCAGACTCGCACTTTGACCCATGAGCGCCCACTGCAGGCCGAGCCACGTCAGCTGCTGCAGATCACCCGCATGCAGCAGCACCGCTCCTGTGACACACACACACACACACACACACACCTCATCAGCATCTACAGCAGACCCAACACACTCACCGGCGCTCCTGTCTGACACTCACCGCTGTCCCACTTGGCCAGATCGGCAGCTTTGGGCGCGTGTACGCTGAGGATGTGGATGTCATCGTTGCAGATGAAGGAGAGCCGCTCCTGCGTCTGTGCGCCGAACAGCTGGTCAAACAGACCGCTCCGGTTCCCGAACACCTCCACCACGTCCTTCAGCAGCTGCTCCACGTCCCGGCTCAGGTTCAGCAGCATGTGACCCGCCTGACTCTGACGATCACAGGCCAGCAGCTCCAGAGGCTCATGGGACGCCTGCTCACTCTTGAAGCTCTTGGCTTTGGGTCTCGGAGCCTGAGGGAGAAGCGGATGAGACCCTGTAAGGTGGAAGATCACAGGCACGAGCGCGTGAGGAAGAGGAAACGGCGTACCTGATAGGATATGAGATAACAGAGAGTGGCCAGATCCAGCACGCCCCTCCACTGCTGCGCCCCGTCCTGCGCCCTCTTCAGCAGCAGCGTCCCGGCGTACAGGTACAGGTGCGCCCTCATCTCCGTGAACACCTCCGCCAGCTCGTCCGGTGTGTTTGTGGCCGTGTTCTTCAGATCCTGCATCGCACAGTCAAAACTGCACCGCAACAAAGACAACAGCGACCGTGAGCGGCACCAACATTTCAAAAAAACAAATAAACCTCCTGAACTTCTTTGGCTGAATCACATTCAGTAGCTGAAGTTTCAGCGTGTGATTCATGTCCACGTCGAGTGACTGTAATTGTGGCGTGCTAACGGTCAGTGATGTGTGTGTGTGTGTTACCTCGAGAGCGCAGCGGTGCTCTCCTCACAGCCCTTCAGCGCCAGCGTCAGTCTCACGCGGCTGCACTGCGCCAGCAGCAGCTCTTTGTGAAACTTGCGTGACGCCTGTTCGTTCGCCGACACGCTCGGCTGGCAGAGGTACTCCTGAAATACAGCAGAGTGAAGCGTTACGGATTACACAGCACAGGAACACCGATCAGAAGAGAGACGGATTACTTCCCATGAGCCACTGAAACCTTTCAGGATAAACGTGCATGAAATCACACAGAACGCAAAACAACCTTCTCACTCCAAGAGCATTTACTGAGAAAAGTCATGATGACACAAACACAAAAAACAGTGCTCAAATATACATTAAATGTGTTTCAAGGAAAGAGATTCGGTCCATTCATTAACAGTGAGGAACTCCTAATGACATGTGCTCTTCTGTGTCTGAGCTTTACCTTATTAGATGAGCTCTACATGTGCTGATCAACGTTTATCTGTTCACTGCAAAAAATGGCTTCTCTTACTTAGTATTTTTGTCTTCTAATCAAAATATCTAAAAATTCTTAAATCAAGATACTTTTACTAGATCAGCAAAATGACTTAGCCCTAAATTAAGTGCCCCACTGGCAGATAGTTTTACTTGTTTTAAGCAAAATGCACTTAATTTAGTCCCCCCCCCCCCCCCCCGAAAACAAGACTAAATATCTTAAATCATTTTGCTTATCTAGTAAAAGTATCTTGATTTAAGAATTTTTAAATATTTTGATTAGAAGACAAAAAACTAAGTAAGAGAAGCCATTTTTTGCAGTGTTGATCACATCACATGATCAGATTAAACCACACGGATTGCTGTTATGATGTCTTTACAAACTTTTTGAAGCATCAAAGTTGTGCTTAAGTGGACTTTGAATGGAGGGACAGAGATCTCAGGTTTCATTAAAACACCATCATAGGTTTTGAAGAGAAACAGAAGTCTTAAGCTGACAGTTTTGGGAGCTAAATCATGCCCTGTAAGAAACCGTGAGGACGGCGATGCTGTACCTGCAGGGTGCTGACCAGCAGCTGGTACCACTCCAGACAGTGTCTCAGGACGCCGGCCTTCTCCACGGCGAGGCAGTGTTTGACGGCGTCCTCGTGCCGGCCGTCGGCGCTGTAGAGCTGCACCAGCTTGTGGTTGATGTAGGTGTCTGCGGGCCGCAGCTTGAGCTCCGACTGCAGCAGCTCGTACAGCTGGTTAGAGCCGCTCTGAGCGCTCAGAAGCTTCTCCTGCGGCAGAGAGGACGCGTGAGACACAGAAGAGCAGCGCAGCGGACGTCTGCAGCTCTTTAGCTCACACTCACCCTCAGATTGAAGACGGCCGGGTGTCCCGGCAGAAGCCTGGCCGCTTTCTCCACCCAGAACTCGGCTCGGCTGTCGTGCTCGGGTTTACTGCACAGCAGCTCGGCCACCTTCAGGACCAGATCGTGCTGAGCCGGGTTCAGATCCACCGAGCGCTAAGAGTCAAACAAACATCGTCATTACATGAAGTACACACATCTCACTCAGACTTCAACGCCACGCTGGAAGGTGAACAGCATTTGACAACAGGGTACAACAACACTGAAAACAGAGGAAGCGATGTAAACTGGAGAGGAAAATACAGATAAAAGCAGCTCAGGATCATCCAGATAGATGAAGCGCATTACAGTCTGATGTAGAGGTGCTTTCTGCAGGCCTTAGGGCTGCATGATAAATCAAAATAAAATTGATTAGGCAGAAGCTGCGATACTCATGCGTATCTTTCAGTGAAGCACAGTTCTATGATCAGCAGTAAATCTCCATCCGACGGCCAGAGAAACTCCAAATACGCCCCGCAGAAGAAACCCCAGGTAATCCCTATCACTGCAGCTGAATAAACAGAAGATTTAACTGCTTTCATTGATTCAGCGTGACTAATCAACACACGACTACGACAATACATGGTTCATCTCAGTTCTTCTTACTATAATTTTCCTTATAATAAAGTAGGATATATAATAATGCAATGCCTTTATCACTGCTAAAAATACTATGAGATATGTTGCGCGCCTTATTCTGTGTAAGAAGCCATATCTCACAGAAGGATTTATGGTAACACTTTACAATAAGGTTCATTAGTTAACTACATTAGTTAACATGAACTAATAATGAACTGCACTTATACAACGTTTATTAATCTTTGTTCATGTTAATTTCAACATTTACTAATACATTATTAAAATCTTGCTAACATTAGGTAATGCACTGTGAACTAACATGAACTAACAATGAACATCTGTATTTTTATTAACTAACGTTAGCGAAGATTAGTAAATACAGTAACAAATGTATTGCTCATGGTTAGTTCATGTTAGTTAATACATTAACTAATGGTTAACTAATGAACCTTATTGTAAAGTGTTACCGGATTTATTTCAAACACTCGACTGACGTTATGAAGTGAGCTTGGAGTAAAAACATATTATTAAATATGGTATTTTCACATACTTTCAGATAGGACAGCATTTACTACACAGAGCCGTAGTTCAATGGCTATGTTTATGCATGCACAATTTTAGTTTTAATCAGACTGAATTAATTCCGACTGATGAATCTGAATGTAGTGTTTACATGAATGCTAAAGGTTGATGTGTGCGTTTATGTGTCACAAACTTCAAATCAGAATTGATTTATTTATTTTTTTACATGCACACACTGCACAAATATAGAGTTTCTCACTGTTTGCATATACATTTAAACCGCTGTGCCGTGCTACTCATATTTATCACACAGTAAAAAAGGCCCATCCTGTGCCCAAAACCAGTCGTCTGTGGATGAGAATCCGAAACAAGGACTGGTGGGAGGTTGTCTTGCTCTTCTTCACAGTTGCCGAGTGAAAGGAGGGTGTTATAATAACAGGACACGCATTTATACAACACTTTATTCAAAAGGAAGAACCGCTCGTTCCACACGTCATAACGCTATTTCCGCATCATTGCACATGCGCAGTCCTTTCAGTTTCGGGGTTCAATCTGATTGAGTGTTTACATGTACTCTCAATCATATTAGAAAAGGAATAAACCACCCCCTTCACTCCGATCGAGCTCAGTTGGATTGATTAAGGTGTTTACATAAAGCCCTTTCAGTCTGACTGAGTCGTCAATCCGATTACAAGCAGATTATTTGGTTGCATGTAAACGTAACTACTGAGAAGCTACGCAAACAGCTGTCATTGCTGCAGAAAGATTTCTTCGAATTCATTATTGCACAATTAAATCATCTGAAATAATGAACGCAATATTGAGTAGCTTGTCAGTGAACTACGGCTCTGTGTAGTAAATGCTGCTCCATCTGAAAGCAGGTGATGGAGATTTACTACTGATTACAGAACCGGCTTTACTGACGAGATGCGCATGACAATCACATTCAATTAATCGTGCAGCCCTAACAGGCCTTCAGTCAGACTGTGCAAACTTTCATAAAGTCATTCATAACAGATTACCCTTATTTCCACTTCTCTTTAAATGATTCATTACGAATCGAGTTGCTCGGAGATGCTGAATGCATTAGATCATGAGCTGCTCACATATAAATGAACATTTTGAAATGATGGACTTTACTCTTCATTAAAACACAGACTGCAGTGTGTCAGACTGAAAACAGCCTGTAAGCAGTGCATCCAGACTGCAGAAGAATTTGCACACAAACAACTCTAAATATTTCTAATCAAAATACTACTGCAGAACAGATATCTGACAACACTCTTATATGGATATTTCCAGCCCTATGATTTATGCACGATCACATTAAACTCAAAAGCTCAAGAGTGTGTTTAAGACCATGTAATAGGAGAACATGTGAGAGCAAACGAGGAGAGTCCTAACCTTGTAACATCCCACAGCTTTGTCCGTTTCTCCGTCTCGCTCCAACAGCTGCCCGAGGAACTTGTGCGCTTTAGGATCCTTCGGCTGGACGGTCAGATACTCCGAAACATGTCTGCCATTGAAGTGTGTGCGAGAGAGAAACATCAGCTCGTCCGAGAGGAACCAGACATCAGAAAAAGCAGAAAGATCACAGAAACCAGCCTACCTTTTAGCCAGGTCATACTCCTTAGCCTCAAAGTACAGCTTAGCAAACAGTAGTCCTTTGACTGGACTCTGCAGAAACACAGATCACAGAATCACAAAGGTTTTTTTTGCCATGGTTTTTTTACTCATGTGAAAAGGCAATTCCAGTGTTTTTTTTTTCAGAGTAAAAACAAAAAATATAAATTCTAATAGAATGTATTCATTACCAATATATTGAACCATCTCTTTATATTTTTCTGAACCCCTGACAATAGAGTCCAGACATCAGAAAAATATCAGTCTATAAATGTGTTTTATATTTTAGATGATGGAAATACACACGCGTTATGAACGTAACAAAACACGTGAAAAAAGTGAAAAAAGACAGGTTTTGGTACATATTTTGTAGACTTTCTGTAAATTACAACATACAAACCAGAAGCAACAATATCTACAGAATGGAGTAGGAATGACTCTTCACAGATCATAAAAATCTATTTGTTTCAATTTTCGTTTCTGTATTTCAGAGGAAAAATCAGCATTACGGACGTGACAGCTCTGAAAGCAGAATTTATCCAACTGTGGAAATGCATGTAAAATACTTTAACAGAGACGTCTAATGGGTATTTAATAGGGCTACCCCCCACTAAAGATTTTTCTAGTTAACTAGTAGTCATTCATTTAAGCCACTGTTCAAATCACACGGTTATACTAGTGTTTTCTGAATCCTTGTTGGAAATTCACATTGCTGACTCATCTCCACAGATGCACCTTTGGAGAGAAATGCAACCTTTAAACAGATTACATAGTCAGAATGTATTTAATTTCATTTTAAATTTGTTCGTTTGAAAGTAGACAATTCAAGCTTTCTGTAGACTAGATATATTTCTCATGTCTGTGCGGTTCTGTGCGATCCAGTTCACGGAGAAAGAGATGGCAGAAAAAGCATGTTTGTTTTCATTATTTTACAAAAGCTCAACGTTTTATTGTTATTATGAGTTTACAGAAATTTGCTTTTGAACTGATTTTAAGTTGTTTTTATTATCAGGAAAAAGTGAAAGTGAACTGCTTTTTAAGTTGTAAAACATTGATTGCACAGGCGCATCCCTGTCCTGCAGTAAGAGCATTCCACTCTCCACACAGACATTGAATATAGGTCAATAATAGAGCACATTTATACAACCCACGTTAATACTAGAGTGTGGGATCCCACACTAAAATAAATCTTCACCAATCTACATCTAAGACAGATGCAGTTATAACCTAATGTGACGGATCGACGGCCCTCCCCCTCATCATCATCACCACCCCGTCCCTTATTCGCCGCCCTTCACCAGGCTCCCGACTGGAGTGGGTGGATGAGAGGAGGGGCGTGGGACTAACGTGGGCTGGCGGCGTGTGATGAGGCACAGCTGGACTGAATTAAGCCTCATCACCGCCGCCGTTAAATGCCGAGCGCGCCTCTCCTCGGGAGACCGGTCTCTTCCCCCGTGCATGCACGCTGGTGTCCTCGTGGGTCCAGGAAGGGTGCGTCGAGGGACATCGCGCCGCCGAGGATGTGAGCCGCGGAACCTCCAGGGTCATCGTGCAAGCCGCACCCGTATAACGGCCGTCGGGCCAGGATGCCGGGCCGTCCATCCCGCCAATGCCCGTAAGAGGCAGAAGAGGAAGAGCCGCCGCTCCAGAGAAGCCGCCGCCCCTCGTGCCACCTGACTCCGCCCCTTGCCTGGACCCCTTCCCCTTTGGAACACTGCCCTCCTGCACAAGCCCCGAAGCACGACGAGGACACCAGATCCCCCCCCCCTTCTTTGGACACTTCTTTCCCCTGAACACTTTATTTTATCATTTTTGTTTAATAAAAACCTCTCCGAGGCCTGACGCCACACCCACTGTGTCTGTCGTTGGCTCCTCCCGTCACACTATAAATTGATGACTATTTGACGTTTTAAAATGATCGATGCCACTCCAATTCATTGATCATTAGTTGTTGTCATGGGTGTCGCTAGGCCAATTTAAAGGAGCTACAGCCCCCCTAAAATGACTTCTCAGCCCCCCTAAAAGTCTTGCGATCAGCTCCATAAACTGTACACAAATTTGTGATCACCTCAGTGCCCTTTAAACTTCATATGAAAAAGGTAGCAACCTTTAATTGTGATCAGATCACAGACACAGAACAAAAACACCCGGACTCTGTTTTAATCATTCTCGGGGACTTTAATAAAGCAAATCTCTCCCACGAACTGCCAAAATACAGACAGCACATCACATGCTCCACCAGAAAGAGTAATATATTGGATCACTGTTACACAGCCATAAAGGATGCATATCACTCTGTTCCACGAGCAGCTTTAGGACTCTCTGATCACGGTTTGGTTCATCTTATTCTGACCTACAGGCAGGAACTTAAATTTGCAAAACCTGTATTAAGAACTGTTAAAAGATGGACTAATGAAACAGAGCAGGTTTTACAAGCCTGTTTCTCTCTCACTGATTGGACTGTTTTTGAAGCCTCTTCCACTGATCTGGACGAGCTCACAGAGACTGTCACTTCATATCTCGGTTTCTGTGATGATTCGTGCATTCCTACCAAGACTCATCTAACCTATAACAACGACAAACCATGGTTCACTGCAAAACTCAGACAGCTTCGTCAGGCCAAAGAAGATGCTTACAGAAAGGGGGATAAAGTCTTGTATAAACAGGCCAAATACACACTGGAAAAGGATATCAGAGTGGCAAAGAGGAACTATTCTGGCAAGCTAAGGAACAAATTATCTTCCAGTGATTCTGCTTCAGTGTGGAAAGGTCTGAAAGACATCACCAATTATAAGACACAACCATTAACACCTCCAGCAACCCCCCTCTCCCCCACACCTACAATTCGGATCAGCGAGGATGACGTGTGCCAGGTCTTCAGAAAGAACAAAAGAAGAAAGGCACCAGGCCCAGACGGTGTGTCACCAGCCTGCCTAAAAACCTGTGCTGACCAGCTGGCCCCCATCTTCACACAGATCTTGAGCTTCCAGATCACTGGAGCTGTGTGAAGTCCCCTCATGCTTCAAACGCTCCACCATCATCCCCATCCCAAAGAAACCCAAAATTACTGAACTTAATGACTACAGAACTGTGGCTCTAACGTCTGTGGCCATGAAATCATTTGAAAGACTGGTTTTGGCTTATCTGAAGGCCTCCACTGGACCCTTACTGGACCCCCTGCAGTTTGCCTACAGAGCAAACAGATCTGTGGATGATGCAGTCAACATGGGACTTATGTGAGGATCCTGTTTGTAGACTTCAGCTCCGCTTTTAACACCACATAGTGTGTGTTAACACTTTTAACACCCTTCAGAATAAACTAACTCAGCTCTCCGTGCCCACCTCCGTCTGCCAGTGGATCACCAGCTTCAGACAGACAGGCAGCAGCTAGTGAGGCTGGGAAAATACACATCCAACACCTGTACGATCAGCACTGGAGCCCCTCAGGGCTGCGTTCTCTCCCCACTACTCTTCTCCCTGTACACCAATGACTGCACATCTAAAGACCCCTCTGTCAAGCTCCTGAAGTTTGCAGATGACACCACACTGATTGGCCTCATTCAGGACGGTGACAAGTCTGCTTACAGACAGGAGGTTAAAGAGCTGGCTGTCTGGTGCAGTCTTAATAACCTGGAGCTCAACATCCTCAAAACAGTGGAGATGATCGTGGACTTCAGGAAAAAAAAAACCCTGAAGCCGTGGGAACCCGAAAAATTCCCGAATAAAACGCGGTTGCGGTCGGTAACTCTGCTGCAATTTGAACGGGAGCGGGCGGTCTAGCAATATCCCGTTCCCGACGTCTTTTCAGAATGTATCTGCGCTTTATTCAAGCACCGGAACAGCCTGCACGCGACTGTTATGCACGTGCTGCACGCATGAAACAGTACTTCGTTTTATTTGCCAGTGTCTGTGCGCAACATGTGCATAACGATGCTCAGAGCAGGCCTACCAGTGAATATACGGCCCGTAGACAGAACAGGCAGGTTGTCGATGAGTGACAGAGCAGAATAAAGATGGAGCAAAGTGTGGATGCGCTGTCCTTGAAGAGCGCTCAACTCGGTTTTGTTTATATTTTGCTTAGCCTATAATTTTAAATGACAGATGTCGAATTTATTTATTTTTCTTCCGCGACACTTGTCCTAATTGTATCCTGACAAGACGAATAAAAATAAGGAATACAATTTTTGTACATTTTTATTTTCTCTGACACTTATTTTTCCCTACTGTGTTGGCAGCAAAATGTTAAACGAATTTCGTGTCTAAAGACACAAAATTCGTTTAACATTTTGCTGTCAATAACTTCAAGACTCTTGACATGACGAATAAAATAACAAATATAATTTTGTGCAGACTGTTTATATGTTAGCCTATCTCTCTTTCTTTTAGTAGAGGAAATTTAAATGTGTGATTCTGGAAAAAAGATCTAAATTTAGCGGGAACGGTCGGGTCGGGAAGAAAATTATTCAAAGCAGACAGCGGGTGAACAAAGAGTAAATATATTGCAGGAGCGGGCGGGTGCGGGATATAACCTCGTGGGAGCGGGCCTTAAAAAACAGTCCCGCGCAGACCTCCACTTAAGAGTAGCTTTAGCAACAGGCTCATTCAGCCTCGTTGCTTGAAGGAACAATATAGGAAATCGTTCCTGACAAGTACTATTAGAGTGTATAACTTATTTGTCTAGGACAGAACTGTGTTATTAAAGGGTATTGTAGTCATGTATTCTAAGTGACCATATTAGCCCAGTTCTGTCAACACTGCACTGGCTCCCTATTAAACATCGTATACATTTTAAGATGAATGAATGATGCATTTATATAGCGCTTTATTGTGTATTGCCGTACACCCAAAGCGCTTTACAATCACGTGGGGGGTCTCTCCTCAACCACCACCAGTGTGCAGCATCCACTTGGATGATGCGACGGCAACCACAGGACAACGGCGCCTGTGTGCCCACCACACACCAGCTACAGGTGGAGAGGAGAGAGAGTCATAGAGCCAATCAAGTGGATGGGGATTATTACGAGGCCATGATTGACAAGGGCCAGTTTTGGGAATTTGGGAATTTGGCCAGGACACCGGGGATACACTCCTACTCTTTTACGAGAAGTGCCATGGGATTTTTAGTGACCACAGAGAGTCAGGACCTCAGTTTAACGCCTCATCTGAAAGACGGTGCTTTTTACAGTATAGTGTCCCCGTCACTATACTGGGGCGTCAGGACCCACACAGACCACAGGGTGAGCACCCCCTGCTGGCCTCACTAACACCTCTACCAACAGTTACCTAGTTTTCCAAGGAGTCTCCCATCCAGGTACTGACCAGGCACAACCCTGCTTAGCTTCAGTGGACAACCAGTCTTGGGCTGCTGGGTGATATGGCTGTATGATCTTGCTAATTACCTATAAGGCCCTGAATGGTTTGGCACCTCAGTATTTGAGTGAGCTCTTATCACACTATAGTCCTTCACGTCCGCTGCAATCTCAAAACTCATTTGATAATACCTAGAATATTAAAATCAACTGCGGGCGGGAGATCGTTTTTCTATTTAGCACCCAAACTCTGGAACAATCTACCTAACACTGTTCGGGAAGCAGACACACTCTGTCAGTTTAAATCTAGATTAAAGACCCATCTGATTAACCTGGCTTACACATAACACACTATCGCATTTCTATAATTCACATCCGTTAAAGGATTGTTAGGCTGCATTAATTAGGTCAACCAGAACCGGGAACACTTCCCATAACACCCGATGTACTTGTTTCATCATTAGAAGAATGGCATCTACGTTAATATTAGTATGTTTCTTTCTTATTCCGAGGTCACCGTAGCCACCCGGATCCAGTCCGTATCCAGATCAGATGGTGGATCAGCACCTAGAGATGACCTCTACAGCCCTGAACGTCAGCGGAGATCAGGACAACTAGATGAGCCCCAGAGACTGATCCCCAGTGAAGACCCTGTCTCCTAGACGGCCATCAGGACAAGACCACAGGAACCAGATGAGTCCTTTGCACAATCTGACTCTGATGCAGATTTAGATTTAAATCCTAGATTTAAACTGCTTATTTTGCCTGGCCAGAGGAGAATGACACTATTTCAACACACTGTCTAAATACAGTAAAGCTGATGTAAAGCCACCCATCTTTATATCAAGCTGATGTAAAGCTGCATTAACACAATTTGCATTGTTAAAAGCGCTATACAAATAATAGTGACTTGACTTGACTAAGTGTTTATTGATTGTATTGAGCTGCCATGACAATCTAATTTCCCCTCGGAAATCAATAAAGTACATCTAATCTAATCATCACACAGTTTGTGCAGTGTGTTTTGGGCTTAACATAGGGGTGCCCAACCCTGTTCCTGGAGACCTACCTTCCTGCAGAGTTCAGCTTCAACCCTGATCAAACACACCTGTCTGTAATTATCAAGTGCTCCTTCAGATCCTAATTAGTTGGTTCAGTGTTTGATCAGGGTTGGAGCTGAACTCTGCAGGAAGGTACATCTCCAGGAACAGGGTTGGGAACCCCTGCCTTAACACATATGATTGCATACTTTATAAAATGATCATGTTGCCATTTTCATTTGAAAATGTAACTTTCAATATAAAATACAGGTGCATCTCAATAAATTAAAATGTCGTGGAAAAGTTCATTTATTTCAGTAATTTAACTCAAATTGTGAAACTCGTGTATTAAATAAATTCAATGCACACAGACTGAAGTAGTTTAAGTCTTTGGTTCTTTTAATTGTATTGATTTTGGCTCACATTTAACAAAAACCCACCAATTCACTATCTCAACAAATTAGAATACTTCATAAGACCAATAAAAAAAACATTTTTAGTGAATTGTTGGCCTTCTGGAAAGTATGTTCATTTATTGTATATGTACTCAATACTTGGTAGGGGCTTTGCTTTAATTACTGCCTCAATTCGGCATGACATGGAGGTGATCAGTTTGTGGCACTGCTGAGGTGGTATGGAAGCCCAGGTTTCTTTGACAGTGGCCTTCAGCTCATCTGAATTGTTGGGTCTGGTGTCTCTCATCTTCCTCTTGACAATACCCCATAGATTCTCTCTGGGGTTCAGGTCAGGCGAGTTTGCTGGCCAATCAAGCACAGTAACACTATGGTCACTGAACCAGGTTTTGGTACCTTTGGCAGTGTGGGCATGTGCCAAGTCCTGCTGGAAAATGAAATCAGCATCTCCATAAAGCTTGTCAGCAGAAGGAAGTATGAAGTGCTCTAAAATCTCCTGGTAGATGGCTGCGTTGACTGTGGACTTCAGAAAACACAGTGGACCAACACCAGCAGATGACATGGCAGCCCAAATCATCACTGACTGTGGAAACTTCACACTGGACTTCAAGCAACATGGATTCTGTGCCTCTCCACTCTTCCTCCAGACTCTGGGACCTTGATTTCCAAATGAAATGCAAACTTTACTTTCAACTGAAAAGAGGACTTTGAACCACTGAGCAACAGTCCAGTTCTTCTTCTCCACAGCCCAGGTAAGATGCTTCTGACGTTGTGTCTGGTTCAGAAGTGGCTTGGTAGCCCTTTTCCTGAAGACGTCTGAGCGTGGTGACTCTTGATACACTGACTCCAGCTTCAGTTCTCTCCTTGTGAAGCTCTCACAAGTGTTTGAATCAGCTTTGCTTGACAGTATTCTCAAGCTTGCGGTCATCCCTGTTGCTTGTGCACCTTTTCCTACCCAAATTCTTCCTTCCAGTCAACTTTGCATTTAATATGCTTTGATACAGCACTCTGTAAACAGCCACACCTTTCAGTAATGACCCTCTGTGACTTACCCTCTTTGTGGAGGGCGTGAATGATCGTCTTCTGGATCATTGCCAAGTCAGCAGTCTTCTCCATTATTGTGGTTTCAAAAAACAAGAGATACCCGGAATTTATACTGTAGGGATGGTAATTTATTGAAACTCAAATGTAAATATTCTAATATTTTGAGATGCTGATTTTTGACTTTCATGAGCTGTAACAAAACAAAACAAAAAAACTTTTGAAATGTTTTACTTTACATGCAATGAATCTAAAATAACTTTTTCACGACATTCTAATTTATTGAGATGCACCTGTATATTACAGTGCATGTGGCAAAGCATACGTAAGCTAAGGAAAGAGGGTTGTACTAGAAGCGCAAACAGTAAAATGTTGTGTTTGTACAGTAAACATGTGTGTGTGTGTGTGTGTGTGTGTGTGTGTGTGTGTGTGTGTGTGTGTGTGTGTGTGTGTGTGTGTGTGTGTGAGAGAGAGATCAGGAAGGCTTTGGCTTATTCGCTACTCAAATGTTATACCTATCTACAGTGGAATACTGCAATAAGTTTAGTATACCACCCCTGATACTTGAACCTCAAACATTTTTTTTATTTTTATTTATATATTTTTTTTAATATTATAATTATACCCTCACTAGGGACCGAGCCCCCCTAAAATGAAAATCCTAGAATCGCCCCTGGTTGTTGTTGATCAAGGTTAAATGGATGTCACTGTCATAAAAACTTGTTTTAATAAATCATTTATGCATTAATGAATTATGATGAAAACTAGGTTAAGTAGCTAAAATGTTTATAAAAATGCTATACATATAGACTGTGAGGCTGCAGTTTCATGTTTTGCAGCTGCATAAAAAAGTGAATTATTTTTAACATACAATAATACAAAATAAAACTAAACAAGATGTATAATGAAGAAAAATATTTAGACAAAAATAGGAATGAATGATGTAACCACATAACATCTCTCGTGCATACGTTGCAGTAAGCAACACGTAACGTAGCCTATCTTGCTCTCTGCCTGCATGCAGCACCAATAGCGACAAGAGTTAGCATATTTGAAACACATAAAAGGTTTAAATAAGGTAATATTGACAATGAATATTAGGCCTATATTTAAAAACAGTTTTGGCAATTTACAGTCCGCCTGTCCCTATTTCTGACCCGCACAGCAAATGACACTGCAAATCTCTGCGATGTTCCTACCCGAATGCACTTTCTAAAATGTTATTAGAATTAATTATCAGTATCAGTAACATGGTAATGCATATGATTTAATCAGTGGTGTAGCAGGTAAGCCACGGGACCATATATAAAAACACTTTTAAAGGGCTCCACAAATGTTACTTGTGCTTTTGCATGTAATAACCTAGATCACTGTCTAATACTTGATGGCTGCTCTGTAAATTCTTCGTCATCAGTTAGGAACCTAGGCGTACTTTTTGATAGCAATCTTTCCTTGTTTCTACAAATGCTAAAAACATGTTTCTAGCATTTGTAAAACTGCATTTTTCCATTTTAAAAATATATCTAAATTACGACCCATACTCTCAATGTCAAATGCAGAAACGTTAATTCATGCGTTTATGACCTCAAGGTTAGACTATTGTAATGCTTTATTGGGTGGTTGTTCTGCACGTTTAATAAACAAACTCCAGTTGGTTCAAAATGCAGCAGCTAGAGTTCTTACTAGAACCAGGAAGTATGACCACATTAGCCCGGTCCTGTCAACACTGCACTGGCTCCCTATCAAACATCGGATACATTTTAAAATCTTGTTAATTACTTATAAAGCCCTGAATGGTTTAGCTCCTCAGTACTTGAGCGAGCTCTTATTGCATTATAGTCCTCCACGTCCACTGCGTTCTCAAAACTCTGGCCGTTTAATACCTAGAATATCAAAATCGACTGCGGGTGGCAGAACCTTTTCCTATTTAGTTTCCATTTACATTTTTTTCCATAAAATGTTTTTTGTAGTGTGTTTTGGGACATATTCCATTAGGATTAAGTGGATTTAATATAGAAGGTGGCCAATTAGAAACCCACAGGGTCCATTAGTTTCCCCATTATAACCAGTAAAACCATTACAAATTTTGTGATGGTGTCTGTTGTTTTATCAGCAGGGAAGGCTGACATTTGCATGGAATTTCCCTGTGACCAGTGGCGGCGCCAGGGCGGGGCTTGACGGGGCTATAGCCCCATCAGAAACTTGCTCAGCCCCGGCACAGCCCCGCCAAGGATTTCCAAAAGATTTTCCAGTTTTTTAACTGTGGTGTCACTCTCATTAACATTGAAAAATAAATATTAAAAACCTAAAAAAAGCTGCCTAATATGTGGCCTATAAACAATGAATAATATGAGGGAGGGGTCAAGCAACTCAAGAAAGCAACGGACAAAGTTTGCGCAAGACGGTGAACGTCAATTCACTATAGAGAGAGTGGAAGTAAAAAAAGTGACGGTTAACGCTGCATTAACGGCGCATATTCTCTGTAAGACAACGAGAGACGAATCTAATTTAACATATGCTGATAACGGTATATAACTGCCTTAAATTATTCCCTTAATATTTCTCTTGTGGCTCGTAAAGTGAAAAACATGAGACGAAACATATTTCGCGTTAAACAGGTTGTTTTGGAAAATCGGTGCATGAAATAAAGCTGCTCTGAATTTTCATTGATGCCTGCAGTGTTAATAATAATAATAATAATTATAGGACAATAATTAATTGTATAAATTAATAGACCTGTTTAAAAAAAAAAAAAAAAACTTTTTCAATGAGGATGCTGTGATGCGCTATGAAATTATTGGGGGGCAATAAATTCATATAATTTAATAATAATAATAATAATAATAATAATAATAATAATAATAATAATAATAGGCCTAATAATAAGAAGAATGCAACAGGACTGCATTAATCGGAAATGCTAAATCCTCTTAATATTGCCAATTTTTTATGCTTTTGACAATATCTCTGGCTATCTACACATGCATGATACGATGCAAATCAGCACGAGGAGGTTATCACCCGCAATGTGTGCCCGTGTGGAAATTACTAGATATGTGTAAAATAAAAAATAAAAA
This sequence comes from Acrossocheilus fasciatus, assembly GCA_036784905.1. NCBI lineage: Eukaryota > Metazoa > Chordata > Actinopteri > Cypriniformes > Cyprinidae > Acrossocheilus > Acrossocheilus fasciatus. Next base: position 369,223 of record CM071946.1, on the reverse strand, counting down.
TAAAGATAACTTAAATAAATAAATAAAATAAATCAAAACAATGGAAAAAAAATCCCAACTTTCTTTCTTTTCTATGTTCATTCATAAATTATATTACTTTGTAAGTGTCATATTTGGCAGTTGGCATTAGTTGCAAGTGGCAAGTTTAATACCACAGGAAAAAAAAGTTACTTTTCGAAGCTGCTGTTTATAAAAAAACTGATAGCTAAAGTTAGGCGTTCATTACTTTCTCTCAATTTAATTAGTTTTTTAGCACCCCTTCTGAACTGTTAATTCTCTTTGCTTAACCGTTCCGTTCCGTGCCGATCCGGGCCAGTCAGCACGGATACGGTTAAGCAAAGAGAACCGTTCGGCCCGATAGTGGGAAAGCGGCTTCTGTGAGATGGGATGGCTCTTGTGGAGCGGGGCTCATTTCCCATCATGCACAGCAGCTCAAACAGATACTGAGCATGACGATAACATGAACGGTATATCAATCATATTCAGACGTCTGTCTGGTTTAGGTGTGTCCAAACATGCCAGAGAGAATCGTTAAACAGCTGAATTGCTGTCATTCTGTGCGGCGTTCACATATATAACACAACAATAAAGCAGTCAATCATCTGTCACTGTCCATTCATCTGAACAGCAGTGCGTGATGGGAACTGAACCCCACTCACTAAACATGCTCAGGGCAATCAAACTGTGTGAGTCATTAACACTGTAAGTTGAGCAATTAACATACTTATGGAGAACAGAAACTGAATCTGAAGACTTCTGGACTTTATCAGCTTCATAAGTGATGAGCTCAGATGCTGAGATGAAGCTGACAGCAGCACAGGTTAAACTCTCTGAGAGCAGAGGACACTTCATCATATTACTCATATCGACACAAATAATAACTCCTCTCACACAGATCTGTACATCAGTCTCAAGATTGCTTCCAGAGAGAGCTGAAATTACAGTGTGACATTGTGTTTCTCAGAAATAATTCAGCAAACTCCCTGCAACGTTTAACTAGATTTATGGCGATGCGTGACAGTCATAAAGTAGCTGCGGCGAGCTTCAGAAGCAGGTGTCGCGTCTGGAAATCTGTTCGTCAGTCTCTTCTTACCGCTTTCTGCGAGGGCGAGGCGCTCTGAACTGTAGAGATGTAGCGCTCCACGTCCGCTTTAGTCCGCCTCATGGCTGCTGTGACAAACTCTGCGTCGCTGTTTCAGAAGCTGATCATTGAAGCGCGGATCTGCGGCTCCTATCACTCTCGGTTCACGCGCGAGACTGAGGTCTGTGCAGAGCAGAGGTGGGCGTTTCTGACTTTGTGGGTGTTGTCAAAGTGGTGGATTTTTCTAAATTATGCAAGTACTGCTCCCCTCACCTGGCCCCACCCCTAAACAAGTACAAAATCTGAATACAACAAAATGGCATTATTTAGCATACAAAAAAAGAAAAAAGAATCTGGTATCAACACAATAGAACCATATTAATTCCGGACAAAACATACCAAGAAACAAACATAAAATAAAAATAATATAAAGAAAATATAATTACAAGTCATATTATACAAACAAATTAAACCGTTTTAATGCATTTTGATTTTTTTTTATTTTACTAAGGGCTTCTGAGAAGTATTTTAGATCATTTCTAAAAACAATAAACAGAGGAGATTTAAAGCATCTACCATTATGTATAAAGTATTTTGCTAATAATATAGTATTATTAATCAAACCGAACAAACAGAGCACTCTTTTATTATTCTGTACATTTCAGTCAGTTCTGCAATGCTTTCCAAAAACAATCAGACAAATTAGGCTACATGTATCTGAATGCTAAACTATTTATTATGTAAACCAGGCTGTACTTAACGTGCTTTCCGCCAAAAAAAAAAGTAAATAAATAAATAAATCATCCTCTTCACGTGAGCAAATATGTGCTTGGCCCGAGTTCAGGAACGGGACGGATTGCACGAGGGACTATTGAAATTAACCCGTGTATATGTTTGGTTGACTGTATTTTATTCTGATAATGAACAGGCTGCAACGTTTTCAATGCTGTAGGGCATGTGTCGAAGAGCATATGATTGTCTTAAAATAAACATCTATATGCTGCTTCCTAAATTATGAAAGTGCGAATCAATAGTCTACCACAAGTTTCTGTTTCTGTTGCGTTCTATTTACGCAGAAATGGACTTTGGCGTGAGACGCAATATTTAGGATTGGGGGTGCGGGGTAAGGAATAAAGCGGACCTCACCGACGGAAAAACACGTGTTCTCTTTCAGCTTTCAGACACGACCTTCTTCTCATTTGAATGGTTCGTTTGATGCGCTTTATATATACAATTATTTTAATGACAAATGTCCAGAACGCATTAAAGCCTATATGCAAGATCGCATGAAATGCGCGAGCGCAGACCTCTCTGCTCGCAGGTGGATTCCCATCCATTCACTCTCACAGAAAACAGACGCGTTCTCTATCAGTCAAACATTACATGTGTGCGCTCAAACCGCATCTTCTCTCCTGCGTTTGATAAACACAACCTGGAGTGTGGGCATCCACCGGCAGAAACATAAATTGGCGCATATGCCAACGAATGTAAATCAGCTTTTGCACAGCATATAACAGCAGTAAATGTATCTGTCTCGCACCTGTCCCGCAAAACCACATCTACTGTCCTGCAGCAGGTGGTCACCCTAACACAGAGTATTAAAATAATAATTAATTACTGATTTGAATCAGTAAATTTAAACAAAAACAGTGCATTATAAAAATGAAAAGAATCTGTTTTTTTTTTTGCGATCAGATCAATCTGTAAACACCTGGGCCCTCATTTCTTAACAGAGCTTGTTAAATACGTACAATAACATTTATTTACAGAGTTTTTAAGCATGTTGGTGATTTTCATTGCTACAGATTTGGTGACATTGTTGCCACAAAAAGACTTGATAAAAATTTGTGTTTAGAATATACCACAGGGGCATTTTTACAGAAGAGATTTTAGTTTGTTCTTCTGTTCAGAGTGAGCTAGTGATTTTTGACTGGAGCGAGCGTCATAGTTTTCAGTCGCTCCTACGAGCACAATTAATGCCAACAGCTCATAATATAACTACATTTGATCAAGCATTAAACATCATTAGTTTGACAGATATGTGGATCACTCAAATCAGAAAGAAGGTGAAGGTTATAATGACGTGATGGACAAGTGCGGGAGGTTATGTCTCAAGCATGTTTGTTTGTAGCATCTGGATATTCAAAATTGATTGGGTGAAATCACATTTTAAAGAGTTTATCTCCGCTCTAAACTAATGTGCTGCTACTGCAACACACGACACACAAGCTCGCACGTAACGTACAGATGAGCCTGGTCTCATGAAAATGCATATAAATAGTATGCCAAATAAAAACAAAAATTGTGGTATTGATATGCAAATATTGACTTTGGGGTGCATATAATAGGCTACCAGGTTTTGATTGCATATGATACGAAATTTGTTGGCGTGCATATGATACGGAGTTTTCGTGTCCATATGATACGTATTTACCCCACAACCCTAATCCTACCCAGCAAACATTTGGACGTTTAATGACCGTTGAAAAGACGTCCCTCCGGACACGTCCCGTCATGGTTGAAAAATATATCATACAAATGAAAATGGACCCGATGTCTTTGACGTCTTCTGGCCGTGAACTGCACGTCTTTTCTGCGCGTCCCTGGACGTCTAAATGTGTCATCTTCTGGATGTTTATAAGATGTGCTGCTGCATAATTTAAGTGTATACATTAACCAGCATATAAAATAATCACACACCCATTGTGTAACATCGTGAAAGGCATTAAATTATGTCTTGAAGGTTACATCTGAACTTGACAAAGGTTGTAAAAAAGGTCAAAAATCGGTCCAGTCCGACCTGAACGTCTATAAAACGTTTTAATCACGTATACATCACAAAAAATAACACATTATTTGTTGACTTAAGCAAGAAGAAGAGTGTTCTAATTTAGCACAACATATTTTATTGTGAATATTACATTTTTGAAAAATGTCTTCTATTTGTTAAACAGCTACTATCCAGACAAGAAAATAAAAACAGTCGAATGTGGTTAATTCTAAATCTGTGGCAATGCCATTTTCTTTAACAGTTTTACATGAATGTTAAGCAGCCATTATTTAAACAAGAAAATAAAAGTACAGGATCATAGTTCACACAGTCTCTGAGAGAAGATCCACCAACTCCAGACAAAAAAAAAAAATACAACAAAACAATTTATATTCATATCTCAAAATATATAAATGACTTTAATATTGTTGTTGCACTTGCACCATCAAACCCTGCAACAATCAGACCTTATTCCAGAAGATAGAGATTATTTTCATTGCACTCTAGAGATGGATTTCAACTTTGAAAGTAAATGTTAACATTTTTGTTTATTGGATTTGTGGAGGAAAACTGGAAAACTACATTAAATTCTGAATTCCGCCGTCAGGTGTGCCCCTGTTGTTTGTACTACCGAGTGTTTATTGCTTCCTCTACAATGACGAGAGTAATGATCATCTGAAAGCTTAAGTTTCTGAAAGCTGATGTATTACTTACAATGACAATGGTGTCGTGACCTGAATCGCACCCTCGGGGGATCAATACAGTGTCATTAAGCATTTAACCTATTTATAACTACTACGACATTGTTACGTCCCTTTTGTTCTATTTCTCTGTGTTGTCTTTTGTTTGGGAGGTGTTTGTGTGTGTTTCTGTGCAGGAGGAAGTCTGATTGGTTCCTGCAGTCCAGTTGGTGCCACGCCTGGTCAGCTGACTCCTGGCTGCCTAAGAGACTCCGTCATCACTTCCTGCTTCCGCTTGTTTGCTCGTTCACTGTTTGCTCTGCCTTGTTATTGACTCTGCTAGTTAGTTACATGTGTTAGTAAGCCTGAGAATATCTGTGTGAGAGAGACTGATTGTTGTTTGTTAGTCTGCTTTGCCCATTTGATTGTATTACTGACTACCGGCTGTTCTCTGACCTAGATTCTGGATTGCGCCTGTTTGGACTTGTTTGCTGACAACTGTAAATAACTGTATATAATAACCATTTAAAAGTGTCACTTGGACATTCAAAATCAGAACATATTCTTCACATATTTCCAGATGCTGGAGCTGGTATTTCAGGGCAACATATAGTTCTTCTAAAAAATGTTCTGTAATTGACAGGACTGTGTTTGTCTTGCTCTGTAACAGGGCAAAAAATCAACTTAGTTGTACACATTCAGATATAAAGCTTTCAAAACCTTAGCACCTACGCCTCAACATATGTCCACAGGTCTGTGAAGATGCATGGCTTCTGTGTTGTTGATGTTGTCTGGAGGTAGCCGTCATTGTTTCATGAGATGTGGGCCTTACCTGGAGATCCAGCAGGCTCTGAGTAAATTGTCCTTCTTGGAAATATTAAATAGGATGTGTTATTTTTGAGCATTTCACTGTCCAATTTTACTATTAAATGCTATAACAATAACATGTATTTGTCCTGTGCATCTACATAATGGAGGGAGGACCCTATTATCTGAAATCAAAGCTAACAAACAATACCTTGCATCCAAAACTTGCATGCCTGCAGAATGAAGTGTTTAAAGTACTCAACTTGCCATGGAAGGTGACATTACTTCCATAACCCATTAATGATCATATAAACATCAAATGAGAATTGTACTACAGTCACAGTAATTTTTGGTGGCATAGCTGTTCTTTCCTCCTGTAAGTGACAGCCCAGCTGTTTATTAAAACACTCGAGAAGTGATGCTGTTCGACTGTTGTAGTACGGGATGTAATTCGTCATGTGTTGACCCCTCCGTGAGGGGACTGCCCTCCACTGACCCCTCGGATTCAGAGCTGCGATCACCTTCCACTAAAGCATCAACCCTTGTCCACTTCCTACAAACGTATCTGAATGCATTTTTAGGAAATATTCTGTGTTACGTATTTTTACATATTTATGTCGTCCTACCGTGACTATTTTTGGCCAGGGACACAACGTTTGTTGGGTACCCATTGTGTAGCATATACATGCCAAAGTAAATTTTTGTGCATCAATACAACTAGTTTTTGTTTTTATTTGGCGTACCATTTATACGCACTTTCATGAGATCGGGTTGTACAGATCGTGCACAGAAACATTCAGGAAGTGCAGAAAATTGTCTGTGATTTATCAGCTTAAAAATGGAAGAGTTACAGCATATTCTTCATATTTGCTGCACAGACAAATGAGTTAAGCAGTAATTTAATATTAAACTATACTTCTAGTATTGTGTGTTTATTTTTCATTTAATTTCTGAACAGAATTTTTTGATATTTCAAAACGCTAAAAGACTTTAGTGTCTGATCAGTGGAGGAGGAGGAATTGTTGCCGCTCCACATACTCTGGAACTCTTGAACTCTTTCCCTTTTTACTGCTGTGATATGTTTTCAATTAGCTTTCAGTGAAAAATAATAATATTTATCTCTATAGTTTTAGAAATACCCTGTTTTTGAGAATATATTGAATTTCCTTTTTTTCTGACATAGTGGACATAGTAATTTTGGTCGATAAATAGGCCTACCACATTTATAGGCCTACATGCAAATGGAAGAAGTGTACACCCTCCTTTACTATTTCATGACTTTGTGAGAATATTTCAAAGTTTGCTTACAAATACTCGAAAGAAAACTAAGTCGAAAGATGGGAAACATATGCTCTTCATTTTCAAAAGTTACTATTTTAGTGCTGTCCTGATTTATACTGTATCTTTGTTAGTCCATTCCATTTCAAATCTTGCCTTTTTGTCAGTGTGGTGTGCCAGCTATAATAATAAGAAATGTTTCTTGAGCAGCAATCAGCATGATTTCTGAAGGATCATGTGACACTGAAAGATGGAGTAATGGAGCACGAGAGGAAAATATCCAAAAAGAAAGCAAATTGTAGATTTACTGTTTGCTGTATTTTATTATTTATTTATTTATTTTGATCAAATAAATGCAATGGTGGTGTATATTATAGACTATATTTATATTTTATAATATACAACCTATTTTAAAAGCATGTATTTTAACCCAAATAAACAGCTAATATAGTAATATGCAAGCAACTAGTTAATAACTAAAGTGTTAAATTAAATACATAAAAAAATAAATGTTTGTGTATGCGCACGTGTGTGTGCATATACAGTATCTGTGTGTATTTTCTTTATGGGAAAATACTTATACAACTTAGCTTATTGGGTTCATATTAGATTAGATTAGATTCAACTTTATTGTTATTACACAAGTACAGGTACAGGGAAACGAAATGCAGTTTAGGTCTAACCAGAAGTGCAATAGCAGCAAGTGCAGTATATACAATGGTTGAATAAGTGCAGGACAAGGATATGTACTGAATATATGTATAAATATATAGAAAGATGGCTATTACTATAAACAGAATTTACAGGTGATATGTACTATCAATATAATATATACAGATGACTATTACTATAAACAAGGTGTAAAAGTGCAGTGGAAGTGATTGCATGTTACAATTAGACATACGGTGCAAAATGTTAATGTAAACATTGGTAATGTAAACAACAGTCGGCGGTGCAAATGAGCATAGTCCAATTTAGGTATGGTAGTGCAAGATACAAAAGTAAACAGTTGTTACTGTAATAAAAATTTACATTCAGTAGTGCAAATAAGGCAGATGTGAGGTAGGAGAGAAGAGTTAATAATATATGAGGAAGTGGATCAACGGGGGTTAGAGTTCAGTAAAGAGACAGCTCTGGGGAAGAAACTGTTCTTTAGTCTGCTGGTCCTGGTCCGGAGGCACCTGAAACGCCTGCCGGAGGGCAGGAGAGAAAACAGTCTGTGGGCTGGGTGAGAGCAGTCCTTAAGGATGCTGCGAGCTCGATGCAGACAGCGTTTCCTCTGGATGTGCTCGATGGCAGGTAGTGGAGTCCCTGTGATGCGCTGGCAGTTTTCACCACCCGCTGCAGTGCCTTGCACTCCACAACAGAGCAGCTCCCATACCATACTGTGACACAGTTGGTCAGGATGCTTTCTATTGCGCAGCGATAGAAGTTCACCAGGATAGCAGAGGAGAGCTGATTCTTCCTCAGTGTCCTCAGAAAGAAGAGGCGCTGGTGAGCCTTCTTGACCAGGCTGGAGGTGTTGGTTGTCCACGACATGTCCGCCGAGATGTTGATCCCCAGGAACTTGAAACTGGAGACACGCTCAACAGCCATTCCATTGATGTGGATGGTGTCGTGTGTGCCTCTTGACTCCTTCCTGAAGTCCACGATGAGCTCCTTCGTTTTGGTGGTGTTGAGGAGCAGGTTATTTTCAGTGCACCATGTGGCCAGGTGCTGGATCTCCTCCCTATAGGCAGTCTCATCGTTGTTACTGATGAGGCCAATCACCGTGGTGTCGTCTGCAAACTTGACGATGGAATTAGATCCATACACAGGCTTGCAGTCGGAGGTGAAGAGGGAGTAGAGAAACTGGCTTAGTACACAGCCCTGTGGTACACCAGTGTTAAGTGTGATGGATGTGGAGCAGGTGAATCCTGATCGAACATTCTGGGGTCTGTTGGTCAGGAAGTCCAAAATCCAGTTACACATTGTGGTATTGATGCCCAGGTCTCCAAGTTTGGCTATTAACTTGGTTGGGATGACAGTGTTGAATGCTGAGCTGAAGTCAACAAACAGCATACGTGCATAAGTGTTCTTATTGTCCAGGTGAGTGAGCACAGAGTGCAGTGCCATAGAAACTGCGTCCTCTGTGCTCCTATTGCTACGGTAGGCAAACTGGTGTGAGTCCAATGTGGATGGTAGAGAGATATTCTGATCACATCTGCTTGCTGGTAGCCTATATAACATGCATCATCAAATCTTTTAGTTAAACAGAAAAATGTAGTTTACAGCAGAAACGGCGACAAACGATCATGACTCCTGGCACAAACTCTGACAGCTTATACATAAAAATGTATAATAATAATAATAATAATAATAATAATAATAATAGTAGTGTCACGAATCCAGTATATGCACTTACATTCATTCACCACCAGAGGTCACTCGCTCATCATATTGACTTTCACACCACACATCACATGGACTGCATTTCCCATCAGCCATCTAACCAATCACATGCACACAGCTGTCACCAATCACTCATTGCACTAATCACACGCACACCTGATCTCACTCATTACACACACTATATTTACCTTGGACTTTCTCTCCCTCGTCGCCGAGTATTGTTCGCGTTTACTGCTCACCTAGCCGTAGCAACTTACAGAGCCCCAGTTAGTTTTCCTAGTGTTCCCCTGCCTGTCTTGTTTTCCCGTGTCTGATTCTAGCCCGTGTTCTCTGGATTATCTCTCTACCTTGCTCTCTGGATTCTGTTTGCCGATCGTCGACCTTTGCTTGCCCTAGGATTACTCTTTGCCGTGTCTCTACCATACCTGTTTGCCATTGTTTGACCCTGCCTGTACGACCACGTCTCTGCCTAATAAAAGTCTGCAAATGGATCCGCACGCCTCTCGTCTTGTCAGCCCCATTACAGAATACTCGGCCACACAAGGATCCAGCAGCTTGTTAGAGGAACATTGGCCAGGTATGGACACAGCACGTATACTACTAGCTCTTAAACAAGGCCCGCGTTCGCTGGAGAACTATATTCAAGAGTATCTAGCTATTGCCTATTACTCAGATTTACCGGACTGTTTATTGATAGAGTTTTTTTGCGATGGCATTAATCAACCACTGAGGTCTAAACTCAGAAAGGAGGGTCCGCGTGCATCACTTAGCCAGTTTTTGGACTATGCTTTGTTGTGTGTTGGCTCTCCATTTACTGTGGGTGTTGCGGAGGAGGAAAATAACACCACGATTGTGACTAAAATGGCAGCGACACCAGAGCCCGTTCACAAAATGGCGGCCACAACAACACCCCGTCATGTCATTGCTGCCATTCATGAGCCAAATCAAGTCACAGCTTCTCTTCGTGAGTCAAGCCAAGTTGCAGCTGATCTTCACAAATCAAGTCAAGTCAAAGCTGATCTTCACAAGCTAACCATTGATCGTCACGAATCAAGCCAAGTCACAGTTAATGTCAGAGAGTCAAGTCAAGCCACAGTTGATCTTCACAAATCAAGTCAAGTCAAAGCTGATCTTCACAAGCTAACCATTGATCGTCACGAATCAAGCCAAGTCACAGCTTCTCTTTGTGAGTCAAGCCAAGTCACAGCTTCTCTTCGTGAGTCAAGCCAAGTCACAGCTTCTCTTCGTGAGTCAAGCCAAGTCACAGCTTCTCTTCGTGAGTCAAGCCAAGTCACAGCTTCTCTTCGTGAGTCAAGCCAAGTCACAGCTTCTCTTCGTGAGTCAAGCCAAGTCACAGCTTCTCTTCGTGAGTCAAGCCAAGTCACAGCTTCTCTTCGTGAGTCAAGCCAAGTCACAGCTTCTCTTCGTGAGTCAAGCCAAGTCACAGCTTCTCTTCACCAACTAAGTCAAGTCATCGTTGATTGTCAAGAACCAAGTCAAGTCACAGTTGATGTCAGAGAGTCAAGCCAAGTCACAGTTGGTCGTCCTCAACCGAGTCACGTCTCCGCTGCTCGTCCAGAGTCACAGCAGCACGTCACAGCTGCTCGTCCAGAGTCACAGCAGCACGTCACAGCTGCTCGTCCAGAGTCACAGCAGCACGTCACAGCTGCTCGTCCAGAGTCACTTCACGTCTCAGCTGATCTCCTAAAGTCAAGTCACGTCACAGCTGCTCGTCCAGAGTCACAGCAGCCCGTCACGGCTGCTCGTCCAGAGTCACAGCAGCCCGTCACGGCTGCTCGTCCAGAGTCACAGCAGCCCGTCACGGCTGACCGTCCAGAGTCACAGCAGCCCGTCACGGCTGACCGTCCAGAGTCACAGCAGCCCGTCACGGCTGACCGTCCAGAGTCACAGCAGCCCGTCACGGCTGACCGTCCAGAGTCACAGCCCGTCACGGCTGACTTTCCAGAGTCGGGTCACGTCTGGGCTGACACACCCAGATCAAGGTCAGTCTTTCACTATCCCAATTTGATGTCTAGTTTGAGGGATGTACCGCTGGTGTCTGCACGCACGGCTGGTATCCCCAAACCCACTCCCTCTAACCCTCCTGTTCTTCTGCATATTCCCCTGTCTGAGGCACTTCCCCGGATGGGAATCGCTTTATGTTGCGTTTGGGCTGCGTACACCACCGCAGAACTGCCCGAGGTGGTGGCGCCCAGCAATGAACTCTCCCTGTGTCCTGAGTTTACCACTGTAGAACCTCCAGAGGTGGCGGCAACCGCCGCAGAACCCCCAGAGGTGTCAGCGGTATCCATCAATGAACTCTCATTCTGTCCTGTCACAGCCAGAAGGGCTGCCCTTGAACTCTCGTCCTGTCCTGTCACGACTATGGAGGCCGTCAATGAACTCTCGTCCTGTCCTGTCGCAGCCAGAAGGGCTGCCCCTGAACTCTCGTCCTATCCTGTCACGGCTATGGAGGCCGTCAATGAACTCTCGTCCTGTCCTGTCGCAGCCAGAAGGGCTGCCCCTGAACTCTCGTCCTATCCTGTCACGGCTATGGAGGCCGTCAATGAACTCTCGTCCTGTCCTGTCGCAGCCAGAAGGGCTGTCCCTGAATTCACGTCCTGTCCTGTCACGGCTATGGAGGCCGTCAATGAACTCTCGTTATGTCCTGTCATGGCTATGGAGGCCTTCAATGAACTTCCTGTGTCCCCTACCTCAGTCCTTGTGTCTGTGCATGTTCTGTCTTCTCCTTGTGTCTCCGTCCTCCCTAGGTCCAAGGCTCTGCTGTGGGTTCCTGCTCCGCTCTGGTGGTCTTCTGTTCCACCTGCTCCGCCGTGGTGGTCTGCTATCTGGCTCTGGTGGTCTTCTGCACCGCCCTGGTGGGCTCAAGTCCCGTCTGGTCCGCCCTGGTGGGCTCACGTCCCGTCTGGTCCGCCCTGGTGGGCTCCGGTCTCGTCTGCTCCATCCTGGTGGGCTCCAGTCCCGCCGGCTCCACCCAGGTTTCCTGCTGTGTTGGCTCTGCCTTGGTTCCCAGTCACTCCGCTTCCACAAGGACCTGGCCCTCCATCCCTCCCCCTGTTCCGCCTCCGCTCCACCTCCCTCCTGGATTTATAGACTGTGTGGAGCGTCTGGAAGCCGCTCTTTGGGGGGGGGGCTCTGTCACGAATCCAGTATATGCACTTACATTCATTCACCACCAGAGGTCACTCGCTCATCATATTGTCTTTCACACCACACATCACATGGACTGCATTTCCCATCAGCCATCTAACCAATCACATGCACAGAGCTGTCACCAATCACTCATAGCACTATGAGTGGTAGAGAGATATTCTGATCACATCTGCTTGCTGGTAGCCTATATAACATGCATCATCAAATCTTTTAGTTAAACAGAAAAATGTAGTTTACAGCAGAAACGGCGACAAACGATCATGACTCCTGGCACAAACTCTGACAGCTTATACATAAAAATGTATAATAATAATAATAATAATAATAATAATAATAGTAGTGTCACGAATCCAGTATATGCACTTACATTCATTCACCACCAGAGGTCACTCGCTCATCATATTGACTTTCACACCACACATCACATGGACTGCATTTCCCATCAGCCATCTAACCAATCACATGCACACAGCTGTCACCAATCACTCATTGCACTAATCACACGCACACCTGATCTCACTCATTACACACACTATATTTACCTTGGACTTTCTCTCCCTCGTCGCCGAGTATTGTTCGCGTTTACTGCTCACCTAGCCGTAGCAACTTACAGAGCCCCAGTTAGTTTTCCTAGTGTTCCCCTGCCTGTCTTGTTTTCCCGTGTCTGATTCTAGCCCGTGTTCTCTGGATTATCTCTCTGCCTTGCTCTCTGGATTCTGTTTGCCAATCGTCGACCTTTGCTTGCCCTAGGATTACTCTTTGCCGTGTCTCTACCATACCTGTTTGCCATTGTTTGACCCTGCCTGTACGACCACGTCTCTGCCTAATAAAAGTCTGCAAATGGATCCGCACGCCTCTCGTCTTGTCAGCCCCATTACAAGTAGTAGTAGTAGTAGTAATACAATTGTGGGAACTTTGCATCATTCAAAAAAAAAAAAAAAAAAAAAAAAACACCACCGCATGCACGGCACTGAGATCAGTGTAGTTTTTACCGAACAAACAGCAGAAACAGCGAGGAAAAACCGTAGCAGTTGCCATGGCATCTAGGGATGCCACCGGAAGTGGCGTAGCCAGGATTTGCGCCTGCTCTCTCTCCATTTTAATCACATGCACAAATTATGATAGATTAATACAAACTATAACATTTGTATTCAAAAATATGTCTCTATTTGAACAAAATGCTGCACATTGGTGTAATTCTTAACTCTGCAGACACTGGTTGAAAAGCGTTTGTTTCAGTGTAGTCATGCACATTTGCGAATTTTTCAAATCGTGTACACATTAATGAATTGCACTGGACCTTGTTCATTTGTAGTTATGTGTGTGGGCATCGTGAAATGCTGCAAACTGCAAAAATGAAGTCTCAAAATCCAAATAAACTGAACAAGATTAACGCGAACAAGATGTAAATAAATCCACGCGTGTCACCTGATCCACAAATGCACGGATTTCTTTTTGCATGAGCAATTTATGATATATTAATGCAGATCAGAACATTTTTATACGCAAACATGTCTGTTTTAATCCTGAATTCCACAGACTCAATTGAAAGGCATTTGTTTTTGGTTAGTAAGATACATGCATAAAATGTATGCAGTACATGGATAATTGTGCGTGCATCTATTAAGCATTTTGAGTCTAATATCATCCCATAAACTAGGGGTGTGCGATACTGCAAATTTTGGTATCAATCCGATACCAAGTAAGTACAGTGCAAGTATCGCCGATACTGATACAGATATCGATACCTTTTCCTTTTTAATAACATACATTTAAATGACCAATTACACTTTGAAAATTAACAATCACTTATGTTGATATGACTAAAATATTACATTCACCTTAAAGCTATGTGGATATTATTTGCCTTTCTGAAAGGAGTTTGCAAGCAGAAGAGCCCAGAATATGAAAGCAATGTGTAAAGTTTCGTGTAAAGCATTTTCCTCCCATAGAAAAGAGTTATAAAAAAAACAACAACAAAAAAACATAAAGTGGCCTAAGAATGCAAAGTGCATGCATGTTAAGTGTTTTCCTCTGATAGAAAACCTTTATAAAGAAAACAACAACAACAACAGCGTGGCTTAATGGTTTATACAGAAGTAATACTGTATAAAAAGGCCAAATTCTGTAAATTTAATGGGTCTGGCTTCCAGTCTCATCCGCTTCCAGCCATTTTTAACTGTACAAAACAGCTCGTTTTGGTGCTTTCTTGGTATTGCAAACTGGTGTTTCTTACCATATTATTTAAATGAATTGTCTTAATTATAAACACACACTGTGGATAGCACAAACAGTTATTTTTCTCATGATTTCCCTACCGTGCCTAATGAAGTGGAAGTCTTGCACATGCAGTCTATGAAAAAAGCTTACTTCCACATTGAAAAAGGTGAATAAATTTGGTGCTGTTGCCACAGTAGCAGAATTTACAGAATTTCTACAGTTCCAGCTTGCGCTTGCGCTTGGAGCCGCTGAGTCACGTAATGGCATAAAAAAACACTAAAGCAGGGGGGTAATGTTTGCATACAAGACGTGAAAAGAGCGATATATAAACACACAGACATGTCTATTCTTTGTTGAATGTATTAAGCAATATATTAACATGGATTCCACCCAGCATCAGCAGATTCTTATTAACAATGTTCAAGAATCAGTTAAGAGGCTGAAGTTGCGCAGTCAAGTCAAGTCATGTCACCTTTATTTATATAGCGCTTTTAACAATACAGATTGTGTCAAAGCACCTTTCCAATATCAAAATAGGAAAAGTGTGTGCCAATAATGTAAAATGGCAAGATTAAACACTCATGTTTCATTTAAAGGCATTTCATTATTGAATTCCTTGTTCAGGAGTTTTTTGTTTCAAAAGGACAATGACCCAAAGCATTGCTCCAAATCTATCAAGGAATTCATGCACAGACACGGATACAATGTTCTAGATTGGCCATTGGGGCTCCCATTTTTTTTAACCTGTCTGCTTTTGTTATAATTCACATTACATTGTTTCTGTTGATTATATTAATGTTATTTCAGAATTGAAATGTTACTGTATCCAAAAGGTATAAATTATATCCAAATTAAGTTGCTGCTTCGAAAGCCTAGCAGATTATAAATTGAAATTATGATCATTATAAAAGGTGCCCAAACTTTTTATGTACATACATGAAATATCTGTATAGGAAATATATGCTCATATAAAGTAAAACTAAAAATATATGCAATGCAATATATGAAGAATTGTAAAAATTCTGTACATTGACAAATAAATATACACTATATATGGTTATGTACAGTATGTATAACAGTTTCACATAAATGTCTCTTATATGAAATATCAGTAACACTTTACAATAATGTGTCATTTGTTAACATTAGTTAATGTATTAACTAACATGAGCAAACAATGATCAATACATTTATTACACTATTTATTCATCTTTGTTAACGTTAGTTAATAACAATACAATCATTCATTGTTTATTCATGTTAGTTCACAGTGCATTAACTAATGTTAACAAACACAACTTGTGATTTTAATAATGCATTAGTAAATGCTGAAATTAACATTAACTAAGATTAATAAATGCTGTAGAAGTATTGTTCATTCTTAGTTCATGTTAACTAATGTAATTAACTAATGTTAACTAATGAACCTTATTGTAAAGTGTTACCGAAATATCCATATATGCTCAGATAGAGTAAAAACAAAGCCATATATAAACCTATTACATATTTGAACAGTTTCATATGTTGACACATAAATTTGCACCAGGTAATTTATGTTTATGTATGTATAATACATATTTTGGCACATGCTGTATGTCTCATATATAATTATTCATAAACAAAATAAATGTCTTTGAATGTCATATACAAATTACACATACATGTGGCATATACAGTGGTGTGAAAAAGTGTTGGCCCCCTTCCTGATTTTAATGTTTCAGGTCATCAAACAAATATAAATATTAATCAAAGATAACAAGTAAACACAACATGCAGTTTTTAAATGAAGTTTTTGGTCACACTTTATATTAGGTGGCCTTAACTACTACGTACTTACATCAGAAAATAAGTACAATGTACTTGTGTTCATACTGTATAGCAAAACACTATTGCTGCTATTGAGGGGGGATACAGGTAAGGTTAGGGGAAGGTTTGGTGGTATGGGTAGGTTTAAGGGTGGGTTAAGGTGTGAGGGATGGTTTAACAGTGTAATTATAAATGTAATTACAGAAATTAATTACAGATGTAATTACATATAGGTATTTTTAAAAATATAAGTACAATGTAAAAACATGTATGTACACAATAAGTGCATTGTACCAAATTTTTAATTCAAATGTAAGTACATAGTAGTTAAGGCCACCTAATATAAAGTGGGACCAAGTTTTTTTTTTTTATTATGAAGGGAAAACAAAATCCAGACCCACATGGTCCTGTGTGAAAAAGTGCTTGCCCCCTAAACTTAATAACTGGTTGTGCCACCCTCAGCAGCAACAACTGCAATCAAGCGTTTGCGATGACTTGCAATGAGTCTGTTACAGCGCTGTGGAGGAATTTTGGCCCACTCTTGTTTGCAGAATTGTTGTAATTCAGCCACATTGGAGGGTTTTCGAGCATGAACTGCTTTTTTAAGGTCATGTCACAGTATCTCAATAGGATTCAGGTCAGGACTTTGACTAGGCCACTCCAAAGTCTTCATTTTGTTTTTCTTGAGACATTCAGAGGTGGACTTGTTGCTGTGTTTGGAATCATTGTCCTGATGCAGAACCCAAGTTTGCTTCAGCTAGAGGTCAGGAACTGACGGCCGGACATTCTCCTTCAGGATTTTCTGATAGAGAGCAGAATTCATGGTTGCATCAATTATGGCAAGTCATCCAGGTTCTGAAGCTCAGACCATCACACTACCTCCACCATGTTTGACTGTTCGTATGATGCTCTGTTTATGAAATGCTGTGTTGGTTTTACGCTAGATGTAACGGGACACACACCTTCCAAAAAGTTGAACTTTTGTCGCATCAGTCCACAGAATATTCGCCCAAAAGTCTTGAGGATAATCAAGATATTTTTTGGCAAATGTGAGACGAGCCTTTGTGTTCTTTTTGGTCAGCAGTGGCTTTTGCCTCAGAACTCTCCCATGGATGCTGTTTTTGCCCAGTCTCTTTCTTATTGTTGAATCATGAACACTGACCTTAATTGAGGCAAGTGAGGCCTGCAGTTCTTTAGATGTTGTTCTGGGTTCTTTTATGACCTCCTGGATGAGTCGTCTTTGTGCTCTTGGAGTAATGTTGGTAGGCCGGTCACTCCTGGGGAGGTTCACCACTGTTACAAGTTTTCTCCATTTGTGGATAATGGCTCTGACCGTGGTTTGCTGGAGTCCCAAACCTTAGAAATGGCTTCATAACCCTTTCCAGACTGATACATGTAAACTATTTTGATTCTCACCTGTTCTTGAATTTGTTTAGATCACGGAATGATGTGTTGCTCTTTAAACATGCTTCACTTTGTCAGACAGGCTCTATTTAAGTGATTTCTTGATTCAACAGGTCTGGCAGTAATCAGGCCTGGGTTTGGCTCATGAAATTTAACTCAGCTTTCTAAAATAATGTGGTTAATCACAGTTCTTTCATGATTTAATAGGAGGGGGCAATAATTAATGGAAAACATGGTGTGCACATATACACTGCAAAAAAAAAATGGCTTATCTTTCTTACACTAGTGCGTTTTCGTTTTAAAACACATAACATTTGCTACGGATACGCCTATCGTTTACACTACTCCGGCGTTTTCAAGGTTGAAAACGTCTTTTGAAAACGCTTTGCTTCACAGGAATAAATTGTATTTTAAAGTACATCAAAATAGAAAACTTATTTTAAATTACAATAATATTTCACAATATTATTTTGTGAAATAATATTCAGTATTTTTCATCAAATAGATACAGCCTTGATGAGCCTAAGAAACTTCTTTAAAAAAATGTACTGATCCCAAACTTTTGAACGGCATGTATTGTACTGAAAAAAATGTTTTATCAGATAACCTAAAATGTGCATCATTTAGTTGCATCAAGGGTCAAATCAAATATAAATAGCACATTAAAGTTAAAAGTTAAGCGCTGTACAGGTCTGGTATAAAGACTGTTTTTACTCAGGAGCCTGAAATATCTGCCCAATAGAGAAAAGTTTTGCTCAGCAAGAAAAAGAAATAAAGGGAACATCGATGTATACCCCAGATGCATGAGTACAGAATATACATGAGTGCAGAGCTTTTTATGACTTGTGAATCAAACACTTTAGTAGACTTTGGTTACACTATGACAAAATCTATAACTACATGTAAAATAATATATGCTAAGCACCCATTTTTTTACCCGAGTACAAACTTCCCAAAACCATATTGAAAGATTTGAAATTGGGTTGAGATTTTTAAAAGAACTTCTGACAGTTTTTTTTAATAATAAACACCAAGTTTCAATAATATCATAATTAATAGAGTTGTAATTTGTAGTTACATTGACTGAAACTGAAAACTATCTATATTAAACAACTTTAGTCTAATTTTAAGCAATGCATGCAGATATCTAAATAATTGCTTGATAAGTTATAATTCAGGTATATAACTGAAGCACTTGGTGATCCTTGGAGTTAAACCATCCCGTTATGTTTTCTTTTTTTTTTTTTTTTTTTAATTTAACCTTTATTTTACCAGGAAATAATCCCATTGAGATTCAGAATCTCCTTTTCAAGGGAGTCCTGGCCAAGACAGCAGACTAAATGATTCATGATTCTGCAGGTGGCAGCGGGACTTCAGTTGGAGGGTTTGGTTTATTACAAATCTTCAAATCACGGCAGAACAACACTGGTTCTTGTCCAAGACTCAGTCTGTACTGCCACAGATATAACGACTCATTCGGCTTCAGCTCAAACGTGAGTTGTTCTTCCACCTCAGTTGCTTCGTTCCAGCTTTCAGTTTCAGTGCTGACATGTGAACCTCCATATTCTGCAGAAAAAGAAAACTGCCACTTCGCAATTAACCCTGAAAGGTCTCCAGATTCAGCCGAGGCTGACATGGCTATCTTCCAGTTGTGCGTAATCTGGGACATTTTCTCCTTATTGTATCCAATCTTTTTATTGATTCTCTTTTGCCATGTCACTGGTGTATTGCTGTCATTAGTTACAGTTTTAATGTTCTCCCAAATGCCAAATGCTGGGCCTTTAGTTATTGACAGCCCACCAGGAAGGAAGTTAAGAATATCGGGATGAACAGAATAGACACCAAAGCTCTTCTCTTTGCTGATGTCATTACTGCCACAGAACTCCACTCCCCACTCTGAGACC
This sequence comes from Acrossocheilus fasciatus, assembly GCA_036784905.1. Classification (NCBI taxonomy): domain Eukaryota; kingdom Metazoa; phylum Chordata; class Actinopteri; order Cypriniformes; family Cyprinidae; genus Acrossocheilus; species Acrossocheilus fasciatus. Next base: position 349,708 of record CM071946.1, on the reverse strand, counting down.
GGCATGAGGAAGAAGCAGCGGTTTGGCATGCCCCAATAATAGAGACCATTTCTGCAGTTGGGATGCAGCTTGTATTCTACCCCATTTGTGTCTTTATGCAAGTCTGTTGTTATTCGATAAGTACCCTTTTCTTGGAAGATGATGTGATAATAAGAACCAAAGGTTGAGAAGTAGTGGTCTCCACCCTGACAGTTGGGATGAAGGCTGTAAACTTTAGCATCGCTGTCTCTCGTCAGGTTGTTGACTCTGCGGAATGATTTGCCCTTGATGATGAAGAAGGAGCCATCTCCACTACCAAGGTAATGGTCTCCATTTTGGCAGGCAGGATGCAGACTGAATATAGAGATGTCCAAACCTTCTTTTACATCATATGTCTGCATATAGCAGCTGAGATCGGAGCGGATTATATAATGGTATTTGCCCTCTGCACAGAAGTCAGTGCCTTTTGCTTTGTTCTTAGGAATAATGCCTTTCATCATGTCTGAACCTGCAACACAGAATGAGACAAGCATTCAGTCTCCACACCAAAGGAATGCTGTTATTCTAGTCCTTCAATAGATCGAGCCAAAACAGCTTTATATGAGGGAGGAAAAATAGAAGCTAACTGAATATATAATCCTGAGATGTAAAAATGCACCTCTTGGACTGAAAACTGTCGTGTTTGGTTTGTTTCTAGGACTTACCACTTTTTAATTTAAAGCAAATAAGGTAGAAATAACTAAAAGACAACCATGCACTAACATTAGGTGAACATTCTGTGTTTGCTGAGCCTGTCAGCCAATTAGTCAGGGGCCGCTGACTAATTGCTTCTCCTGAGTTTGGAGAGAAGTCAGGGAGGTTAAATGTCCTCACAGTCACTGTACATGCCTTTCTAATTAGCAGACCAAAATCCTATATCACTATAGAACAACCTTTCACGAATGACTCCTAAAATTACTGCGGGGCACTTCGCCACTTAAGTGCAATAGATGTGTCGAACAATACAAATAACAGATAGCTTTTTATATTCTGGTTTCAAATAAAGGCAATCATATCTTAAATAGCTTTCTAATGAACTTTCTAAAGTGATGTGTTTTACACATATGGACTTATGAGTAATATAATCAGTCTGACTGAAGTCTGCTAAGTGGTAAAATGAAGCTTAACGACTGATTGTAAAGTTTAGGAAATTCATAGAAACTTTGACATGTTTCACAAACATATGAACAAGGTTTTTTAAAGCCAGTATTCTATTAACAAGGCAATTAGTCAAAGTTATTATCTCCTTTTATTATCGTCTTTTATATTCTTCTTGTGACCCAAATATTTAATTTATAATCTTCAATTTTTAATCTATTTGATTAATTAATAGTTAGCATATTTAATAAGTGAGTCCCACTTTATATTAGGTGGCCTTGTACTAACATTAAAAAAAAAAAAATACAATGTACTTATTGTGTTCATATTGTATTGCAAACCACTCCTGCTGTTATTGCGGTGGATGTGGGTAAGGTTAGCGATAGGTGTGGTGGTGTGGGTCGGTTTAAGAGTGGGTTAAGGTATAAGGGATGGGTCAACAGTTTAATTATAAACCTAATTACAGAATTTAATTACATATACATGCAGGTATTTTTTGTGCATTTTATCAAATGATTAATTTAAATATAAGTACATAGAAGTTAAAGCCACCTAATATAAAGTGGGTTCAATAAGTATGTAATACAAAATAATTTTGACCACAGAATACAGGTGTTTAAATGAACTATGATCCCATAACTGCTCCGTATCAGAAACATACTTACTTGGATGACTGTAGACTGAGGCAGACGAGCAGCTTCTCCTCGATCAAGTCTGAGAGATACTTGTTTGACAGATTTCTTTCTTATATAAAGTGCCTCAGAGGGATGGAAACGCACACCCACAAGCCTCAAGGCAGACCAATCAGCAACAGGAGTTACCAACAAGTCAGTGCACTTCTACACTCATGAAAAAAGGTATTTGGCCCTCTTCCAGTTTTCTCTGTTTGTGAAGTTTTCTGTAGTATATGAGTTCCTTCTACAAATTTTTAGGAGGGCTGCAAAAGTGCTGCTATTTGCGGAGAGGTTCAGTGAAAAATGGTTTTAAACATAAAATAATAATAACAAAAAAATAAATACAAGCTCTTATGTATTTGACATGACAGACTGGTGAGAAATTTGGACAAGACAAATTTGTGGTTGAAAATGACTCCTATCAAATATAATAATAATCATAATCAAGATACTGGTCACATGGCCCACCTCTTAGTAGTTTATCAGGGAATTGCTGAAAAGTAACTCCACAATGCTTTCATTTTTCATTTGGAATCAGTCGATGTCTAGCAGGAACAGGACGGCTGACAGTAAACATGGGTGTGCAGCAGGGATAACATCTGTATCTGTTGCAATGGCAAAATAATTGTATCTGTATTTGGATAAAACAAGATGTGGGGAGGTTTAAACCAAAAGTTTAATGTAAGTTAAATGTAATTCTTTTCCCTGCATACAAAATTTCTGTACATTTAAACTTAACTAAAACAAAATTAAATAATAAATAAAATGAAAAACAAAATGTCCCAATATGTGCAGCATAATGAATGAGCATCTGCTTATTTGTATGCTTCGAGCGACCTTCTCAGGGTCATCGTTTAGGAAATCAGCATGTAATGCAGGGGTCTCCAACCTTTTTAATCATTCGCGAGATACTTTTTAAAATTGAAAGTGCAGGAGGCCAACTCGTATTATACAATATTTAAATCTTTTTGGTATAACATGGTATAATGCTACCTGCGACGTCACCTGCGAGCCACACGAATCGTGTGCGTTGCCAATGGAGACGAGACGCTGTGGTGGTTAATCGATTAAAATTAATTTAATACCATAACATTCAGGGTCCTGCAAGTCATCTGTAAGAGAAAAAGACAAGACCCGCAAATCCATATTTGAAGCCGGGAATTATTTTTCACACACATGATGCCGGTGATGATGCTTCTTACGTCCGTTTCAGAGAAGCAAAGGACAAATATTTAAACTGATCGCTCAGGAATTTAAGTGGCACCAAAACAAGGCACTGGGCTTCAGTACCCAACCCTATTCACCTAAATATTTACATTTCATCTAATTTAACTATTTTGTAATAATGAATTAATCAATGACCGAAAGCATTGTTACAGAACATTAATGTATTAATAAGCAGTCAGTAATGGTTTTTGAAATCAAAAAAAATAAAGCCCACTGTAACTTGAGTGTTTGTTCATCCACGCTTGCAGTACCTGCACATTTGTGAACCGTCTGCAGTTATTTATTTGTGTGGTAATGAATTAATTGTACTAACTAACAGTTAGCTCACCTGTAAAATCAGTAAACATTATGTTAGATTAAAATTTTGCTACAGAGCACTTTGGAACAGTCCTAACAGCTTGACTTCTCTTGAAAAGTTACATTATACTGGATGCTCACTAGCGCCAACTACAGGCTTCGGTGACGCGCAGGTGACTGCAGACACACTAAAGTAAAATATATAAATATTGCTCTTTGGTCAAACCGCCAAACTGTAAAAACTGTCGCAGTGTTGTGGATACTTCCAGTGTAGACATTTTCTTAAAATAATACTTGTTTTCATACTGATTCAAGAACACAAATCACACACCTGCAGGTAAATACTAGGGTTGTTGCGATTCCGATTCTGGCATCGGTATCGGCGAGTACTTGAACCCACTTACCGATCCGATACCATTCTTAAACAAGACCTGTAGTTATGCACGCTAGCTTTGCTTAACACTGCAAATCGGAAATCAATTCTTCTTTGCTGCTCAGAATGCAAACACAGGAGGTTGTGCTGTGTTGCCACAAGCAACCATTATTTAGAGCAGCGAAGAATAAATACAAACATGCTAGCACATTGCCAGTAAATCACTCGCGTATGTGACTAAATCTTCACCCTGGGCGACTTAATGGTATATAATATTAGCCACTGGCTAATAAATGCTCAGATTTTACTCTCCAGTGTGTGAGTTGGAGGCTATGTATAAGTTTAGCACAGATATATTGTCACTCGCCAAACACTCTGACTGAGCGCTTCAGAGTTTCTCTCTCCGTCAAGTGATGCTATTTATCAGATCATCTGAATGGATGCACAGCGCAGCTGTATTTGACATACCGTAAGCTCTAGTGTGAAGTGCACGACTCGCCGTCGCTTTGATTTTTTCCTCGCACGCAGAGAGAGAGAGAGAGAGAGAATTTGAATTTTAAAACACAATTTTATTACAATTCAATTAAAAAAACATGGTAACACACAAGAGTGCATATTCTCTAACTCACAACAAACTATTAAAAATCAAAACATCATCAATAATATTGCAAAGAACATTTTTTATACACCATCTTTGTTCAAAATACATCATATTTTTTGTTGTTTTATAATTACGAAAATCAATCAAAATTCTTGATTTTACCAAGATTGAAAAAAGCATTGTCACATCTGTATCAGAATTCCCCTCTATTTTCCTTTTTCTACTCGCATAAATTGCCATTTTCGCTTTACCCAACAAAAAATTAAACAACTGTCATTCAAAAGAACGTTTTCTAGAATACTTAAAACCACAAATAAAAATCTCCATAGAAAACACCTCATCAAACCATTTAAACATATCTTGTAACAAAGAAAACAAAAGGTCTTAATCTATTACAATGCATAAAAGCATGAAACACTGTCTCTCTTTGTAGACAAAAAAGACATTCTTGATTAACCTCACGATTCATTATCGAAACAAATGCATTAACCGCTATAATTCCGTGTAAAACTCTCCATTGTAAATCCCCTATTTCTTTACTTAATGGTGACTTATAAAGTGCCCCTCATTCAGGTCTTGCATTTTCATTTAAGTGTAGAACATTACGCCAAGGTGTGTCTATTTTTCCATCAAGACTTTTGTTGTAAACTTTTACACAACATCTATACATTGTCAGGAAAAGAGAAATCTTCTGGTAAAACAAAACTAAATTATTACACCTTAAAAAAAAAAAAAACATTACACATTTCCAAATCAGGTGCCAAACACAAATTCGGGGAAAAAAAAAAACCATCTTTTTCAGGCCGAGACCTCTCTTCTGAAAAGTCCTTAATCATTTTTTTTTTTGAACAATATATTTATTACTTTTTTCAGTTTGCATATTACACAATAAGTAACAAACCTGTAACCACAGCAAACATTTTACACCCTATTCTCCCTCCCAGCACCCTATCCCCGAACAAAAGAAGGGAAAAAAAATAATAATGTCACGGTTTGGTGCAGGAGAGATGACGACAAAGGAGGATAGTGCTCAACAGTCTTTAATAATCCAAACACAAGGGAAGGCATCACAAACATACATCGCCGAGATCGGACAGTGAAAGACAGAACTGAATGAACTTATAAGGGGAAAGTAATTAATGATAATGAGGGGACACACCTGAACATAATGATACAATAATGGAAGACAGAAACTAGGTCACACACGGGGAATGAAACACAAATAAAAATCCAGGGGTGTGACAAATAATAAATAAATAAATACATAAAATAATTTAAATAATAACAAAAACATTTTAAAAAATCTAAATAAATACAAAAAAATTAAAATTTTAAAGATATCTAAATCGAGTAAAGAGTGTTTCCCAAATTTGTAAAGTGGATCATGATATTACCCTACTCCCTCAAATCTTGTTGTAGCAGGCTATCAACATTAACATTATGCCTTAAGAAATTAGTAAAAGGTCTCCAGACATCTTCAAACATGTTTTGTTTCTTTTTGACAATATATGTGATCTTTTCCATTGACATGTTTGACGCCATTTCTTTGATCTACTTTCCAACTCTTGGCTCATTGATATTTTTCCAATTAAGAGCAATTATTCGTTTGGCTTGTAAAATACACATTTCAATGAATCTGACCTCTTTGCTTTATAAGATAGGACTGATAGGATATATACCCAGAATAAAAAGCTTAGGATCCAGTGGTAATTTCTTTGATAGAATTTGGTCAATCATATCAATTATGTCTTGCCAAAAAGGTTTCACTTTCTCACATTCCCATATACAGTGGTACAGTGTACCTCTTGCCTCATTACACTTTATACAGGTATCAGGGATATTATCATTAAACTTGTGCAACATAACAGGAGTTATATATGTTCGCATCAGCCATTTATATTGTATGAGTTTCAAACTACTGTTGACTGTCTGTATCTGAGCCTTCTTGCATGCCTCATTCCAATCCTCTAGAGATATTTCATCATTTATATCTTCTTTCCATAATCTTAGTTTAGATTCTGAAGATTCTTTGGACCCAGATACAAACAATTCATACAAAGAGGAAATTAAACCTTTATCATAACAGTGACCTGTGATTGCGGCCTCTAATGGGGAGATGACAGGAATATCTAATGAATGATTTTGAGATGAGGATATAAAGCTTCTAAGTTGAAGATATTTGAAAAAATGGGTCTTTGGAATGCCATATTTGGTTGATATTTCTGCAAAGGACATATATACTCCATCCTCATTGTACATGTCTTGCACTTTCCTTAACCCTTTTTCAACCCATATCCGAAATCCTGCATCACATTTCCCTGGTTTAAAATTAGCATTACCCCAAATAGGACTGAAACGTGACCAGGAGGGGTTTATGTTCAAATATTTACAAGAATCAAACCAAATATTAATCATGTTCAATACAATAGGGTTGTCTGTGTTTTTTCTTAAGTATTTGCGATCTGCCGAATACAGGTATAAGTGCAATGGTAAGCTTGGTTTAATAGAACATGATTCCAACTCCATCCAAGCGGGAAGGTTTTCAGATGAAAAATAAAACATTATTGTACGCAATTGGGTTGCCCAATAATACCACTGGATGTTTGGACATTTAAGTCCTCCTCGATCAAATGGCAGGTATAATAAATGTAGACGTAGCCTGGAACGTTTATTTTGCCAAATAAAGTTAGTAAACAATTTCTTAATTCTAGCAAACAAAGACGAGGGAGGGGGTAAGGGAATATTTTGGAACAAATAGAGAAATTTTGGGAGTATATTCATTTTTAGGATATTTATTCTACCAATAATTGAGATGGGTAAAGATGTCCAGCGTTCTACTGATGAGGTAGTAGCTTCCAAAATTGGGTCATAATTTATTTGAGCAATCTTATTCACCTCATGAACAATTTTTATACCCAAATATGTCAAATTATCTGTTGAATTGAAGATAGAAGCATAATCTTGGTTATTTTTCCTCTCTGATTCATTAAGTAGCATTATAGATGATTTGGAGTGATTAACTTTATATCCAGATATTTTTCCAAAAGTCTCAATGAGATCCAGGAGTGCAGGGACAGATCTACTCAGATTTTTCAAAAACAAAATAATGTCGTCTGCAAATAATGCTATTTTATGTTCCAGATAACTCTTTCGGATTCCATAAATATCATTATGTGCCCTCACCGCTATGGGGAATGGTTCTATTGCAAGGATAAATAATAAAGGTGAAAGAGGACTCCCTTGTGGGCAACTCCTAGAGATACTAAAAGATTTAGAGACCACATTGTTGGTCAAAACTTCTGCGGTGAGCCCAGTACAAAGTAATCTAACCCATTTACAAAATGTATCGCCAAAGCCAAAGCGTGTGAGCACCTCAAATAGGTAGTGCCATTCGACACGGTCGAAGGCCTTCTCTGCATCAAGAGCGAGTAAAGCCGTGTCTTTCGCCCCTCTCTGACTATGCAAAATATTGAGCACTCGTCTGACATTATGAAAGCCCTGTCTTCCTTGGATAAATCCATTTTGGTCCTCTCCCACCACCCGAGGGAGTAAACACTCCAATCTTCTTGCAAGAACTTTGCTAAGTATTTTTGTATCTGAATTTAAAAGGCTAATTGGGCGCATATTTTCACATTTAGTATTCGGTTTTCCCGGTTTTGGAAGTAAAGTTATTAGGGCATTCCTCATGGATGTAGGAAGAAGACCATTCCTGAAAGACTCCTGGAACATCTCTAAAAGGGGTAAAATTAATTTGGATTGAAATTTTTTGTAAATATCTATAGGTATGCCATCTGGCCCAGGCGCTTTTCCAGCTTGCATAGAGTTAATTGCTTCTGCAATTTCTATCTCTGTTAATTCTCCATCTAATGCTTTACTTTCATTTTCTGAAATTTTGGGAATATTAAGGTTATTTAGAAATTGTGTCTGCTTATCGAGTCTGGGAGTACCCTCAGAGTTATACAGTTTCTCATAAAATACCTTAAAGGCCTCATTAATTTCTGTGGGATCTACTATGGTTCTACCGCTTGGATCTTCAATGTAATTAATAGATCTTTCTGTTTGTTGTTGTTTAATTCGCCATGCTAAAAGTTTCCCAGGTTTTTCCCCCTGGTCATAGTAGGATTGTTTAAGTTTCAATAAATGAACTGCTGCTTTTTTAGCTGACAGTTCATTGTATTGTGATCTAAGTAGGAGTAATTGTGCATTTGCATCTATAGATTTAGATTTATTATTGTAAAGATCTGTTTCAAGTTTTTTTATTTTCTCATCTAAGAGAATAACATTTCAGTTATTGTTCTCTTTTTCTTTGAGCTGATAAAACTAATTATTTGACCTTGGATAAAGGCCTTAAATGCCTCCCATCTTATGCTAGCTGATGTTTGAGAAGTGTTACATGCAAAATACATGTCAATTTGCTTATCTAAATATTCTATAAACGTGGGGTCTGTAAGCCATCCTGGTTGAAGGCGCCATTTCAGTGAATTACACACTAGTTTAGTTTCTGTATAAATAAATGATACAGCTGCATGATCCGATATTACTATACTACTATAGTAACAGTCATCAATTTTTGAAACAAGTTGTGCCGAGACCAAAAAATAGTCTATACGTGAGTACGGTTTATAAGTGCTGGAGTAACACGAGTATTCTACTGCATTAGGTTTACTATATCTCCTTTTATCCCACAAATTTAATTCTTTAATAAAATTGTTTATTGTCTTCCTCGATCTAATATGAGTATTATCTAAACCTGATGATCTATCTCGTGCTGGATCTAACGTACAATTGAAATCACCAGCTATTATATATTGCCCAGGGAGATTTGAGACAGTCAGAAACAGATTGTTATAGAATTTAGGGTCATCTTCATTAGGACCATATACATTTATCAGATTTATATTTTCAAGTAATAGCATACCCTGAACCAGGGCCGTAGCTAGTGGGGTGAAAGGTGGTGACAATTCTAAGGGCCCCCACCACCCAGGGGGCCCCACATAATCCAGGAATTTTACTATATAGGCCCATGTTCTGTGAATAATTCTAATATTTTATTAGTTGTATAACTGAGATATTATGAAAACCACAAAAAAGCATGCAATTTGGTTAAATAAATTTTCTAATATCTGCTCCTCTACCCTCCCGATAAATGGTTTAGTCTGATATGAAGTATCCTCAGAAGCCCCACCCCAGCCCTTGAACAAGACGACCAATCAGAGTTGAGACGTCAAATGAAGTTAGCCATGTACATTAGTGATGGGAAGTTCGGATCATTTTACTGACTTGGACCTTTGAATCTCGTTCAGCAAAATGATCGAATCTTTTTCGTTCATTTTGTTAATTTTAGCAAAATCTAATTAAAATGTTACGTGATACTTCCGTAACATGTCTACTACTTATGCAAATGTTGATCACACTACAAACAATACAAAACTAATGCTATAACATTGTGACAGCACTGGACAGATAAATTACGGTAGTTAATTTACAAGCTTCCTTACAAACGGGTGCATAGTTGTTGTTATTATTATTATTATTATTATTATTTACACTTACAGTTACGTGATGCGTTATTGGTCTCAAATTGTAGCTTTTTAATTAGAGTTTATAAATGTGAATTTCTGTCATGATGGTTATTTTCCATAACACTGAATGTGGTAACAAAGGTAATAAATTAAAGAGTTGGTTATTATTGTTATTATTAAGTATTTTCCCCTCAGACTGAATAGGTGTAGCTTATAAGGCTGTCACGTGATGAACGAACGACTCAAACCCGAAGACTCGAAACAGGTGAACTAATTCAGTGCAGAACCTATAGGATGTTGCGCATGCGTGACTGAACGAATCACTCTCGGAGACGACTTGTTTGTCCCGAGTCACATTAAAGATTCGTTCAAAAAGAACGAATCGTTCAAGAACGACCCATCACTAATGTAGGCTACATGCTGACTGACAATGTTGGGGAAAAGAAAATATAAATCAGGTTACCAGAGACGGAATGAAAAGAAGGAGAGAGAGGCCAGGAAAATTGCTGTATCCCAGTCTATCAAGACCTTCTTTAAGACAGGTTGCTATGTTGTCATGTAAACTATCGACCACCGCTGCCGCCATCCCATAATTTTATTTAGACTACTGGCACGTATCGGCCGCCGACCATATAGCGTAGTCAAAACCCCAGGTTTTATTTTTAGGGTGTGACGGTTCGACGGCCCTCCCCCTCATCATCATCACCACCCCGTCCCTTATTCGCCGCCCTTCACCAGGCTCCCGACTGGAGTGGGTGGATGAGAGGAGGGGCGTGGGACCAACGTGGGCTGGCGGCGTGTGATGAGGCACAGCTGAACTGAATTAAGCCTCATCACCGCCGCCGTTAAATGCCGAGCGCGCCTCTCCTCGGGAGACCGGTCTCTTCCCCCGTGCATGCACACTGGTGTCCTCGTGGGTCCAGGAAGGGTGCGTCGAGGGACATCGCGCCGCCGAGGATGTGAGCCGCGGAACCTCCAGGGTCATCGTGCAAGCCGCACCCGTATAACGGCCGTCGGGCCAGGATGCCGGGCCGTCCATCCCGCCAATGCCCGTAAGAGGCAGAAGAGGAAGAGCCGCCGCTCCAGAGAAGCTGCCGCCCCTCGTGCCCAGGACCGCGGGAGCGTGTGCGGCCACCTGACTCCGCCCCTTGCCTGGACCCTTCCCTTTTGGAACACTGCCCTCCTTCACGAGCCCCGCAGCACATCGAGGACACCAGATCCCCCCTGATTTATGGACACTTCTTCCCCCTGGACACTTTCTTTTATCATTTTTGTTTAATAAAAACCTCTCCGAGGCCTGACGCCACACCCACTGTGTCTGTCGTTGGCTCCTCCCGTCACAAGGGGTTCAAGTACGCAGTGCTGAAACCCTATTGTATTTGTTAGGATTTTTATTATTATTATTATTATTATTATTCTGCGCTAAAACTGATCGTGCAGCCCAAATCGTAAGAGTTAGAGAGCTGAAACTTGGTCAGATGGTAGTAATCTGGCTTGCTACTCAGGCGCAAAGGCATTAGGCATTAGGTTCAGTAAAAAACCTTTATATGCATTTATTTGTTAACTGTTTTGTTATTTTGTAAGACACACCTATTAGGATATATGTGGGCCTCCATGCTTTTATATTGTACAGTATATGATATGTGGGGGGGGGGCACATCAATATTTTTTCAGGGGGCCCCCAATCCTCTAGCTACGGCCCTGCCCTGAACTATGATATATCTACCTGCAGGGTCCTTAATTATATTTTTAATTTGTAGTGGGACAGATTTATGAATTAATATCATAACCCCTCTAGCATGGGTGGTATACGGAGCAGACAACACCTGACCCTGCCATCTTCTTTTTATTTTAGAAATATCCCCACTCAATAAATGAGTTTCTTGCAAAAAAATTATTTTTGATTGCAAGAATTTTATCCTGTTCATCACTTGCTTAACCTTTGTAATTTTATTTAAACCCCTACAGTTCCATGAGGTAAATTTCACCTTCAAACTACTAGACATTAGTTATATAATGTATCTTTAAGATTTATCTTAATACAATAAGATATTTTGATGGAAACACACCCATATATAGCAAGAAGAAAAGGGAAAAAAAGAAACGCACACCTTATACCAACCGCTTATGACCGATATGGGTCCACACACAAAGAGCCTTCTGTCTCTTGTTTTTAATTATTTCCTTCTCTTTAGCTCTCTCTGCTATTACCAAGTACAACTTTACCAATAGTTAAAGATTAGAACTATGCAACATTTGTAAACATAACCGTTAAAGGGTTAATTACATTGGAACATTCAGGCACCAAAAACCAATAATAACCAGTAGGCCTACCTTAGGCCTGAGCTGAAGGGTGGATGGTATCAAAGAAGTATCAAATAATACTGTTGGCCATGCCTTATGGGTTGAACGTCCCTTATAAATGTGATTCATGGCCATGTTTTCCCCTTCCAACCTATGTCCATTTTTAATTATTGTAACCATGAAAATAAACACATATTTGGCCATAAGACCTTAAAAGAAAACAATATGTAGTAATATTTAAATAGTAAGCTACAAGAATTTTCACATTCTCTACGTGAAAATTATATAAAATGAATTAACCAATAATGTCGTTACATTTTCCTGGTTAAGTAGTTAGTCTTTTCCATCTGTAAGTTCACCTTGATACTTCAGAGAGACTGGACAAATTTGTCTGCTTCAGCCGGAGTTTGGAAGGTGTAGGATCTTTCCCCGTGTGTCAGCAGGAGCCGTGCTGGAAAGATTATTCTGTGCTTAAGAATCCCCTTGTCTCGCAGCCTTCTACGCACCTCATCGTAGTCACGTTGCATCTTGTGCATACCGGCGGAGAGGTCTGGATGAAAACGGACCTGTTCGTTGTTGTACAGAACATTGCCCTTGGTTCTGGCTGCCCTTAGTACCCGCTCCTTGTCTTTAAAGTTCAAGAACTTCATAATCAATGTCCTTGGGCGTGTCTTGCGTGAGTCGTATGCCGGAGTGCCGATTCTGTGAGCCCGCTCAATTACAAAGTTCTCTCGCGATTCCATTCCTAAAGCCTCCGGTATCCACTTCTCCAGAAATGCAACCGTGTCCTGGCCCTCTGCTTTCTCCGGTAGACCGACCAGTCTGACGTTGTTCCGTCGGCATCTGCATTCCAAATCTTCGACTTTATTTGAAAGAGTTTTGACGGTATTTTCCAACGTGCTCACTTTGGACATTAGCCCATTAACGTTGTCTTCAGCATCAGAAATACGTTGTTCTGCTTGTGCTATACGCCCTGTGCATTCCTGTATCTCCTTTCTTACCTCCGTAATTGTTATTTGCACACCATCGATTTTCTTATAAAGTCCACTTTTCAAGGACATTATGGCTTTCATAATATCCTGGTTATGTTTTTCACCCGAAGTTACTTCTTCGTCATCTCCTTCGTCAGGGCCATCTTCCGCAACCGCCATGGCGTCGCTGATTTCCTCACCCTCGGAATATTCATCTTTGTTTCTTGCCTTTTTCTTGTCTTTTTTGCCACCCTTACGTGACATTTTAATTCCCTGTTATCTTATATTCTTGTTGTTTGACTTTAAATACTATTCTGGTTGGTATTGTAGGATTAATTACAAACTAGCAGCAGAGCCAAAAAGTTGCAACCTCTTAGCACCTTGCCATAACCGGAAGTCCCCTTAATCATTTTAAGTTCTTCTTCAGTAATGCTCTCTTTCCACTTAGTCAACAACTGGGATATTACTCGCACTGACTTCAGACTCAGCTTTTCCGCCATTGCTTTGGTATTGGAGAGTTCAGGTCCAGTTATATCAATTAATCTCCCAAGAGTAGTGATATGAGACTTGATAAGTAAGTCTGTCAAAAAAGGAAAAAATTTTTTTTTCGACACATCAAAACGTGAACCAAAAATCAGTGGGTCTTGTAGAATCCAATACAAAGAATCAGTATTTCCACATCTCAACACTTTAAAAAGCGACCACACTTTGAATAAATTACAATAATAAATAGGTAACTTGGATACAGACATTTTCTTCGGGTTCATCCAAAACAAAGACTTATCCATTCCCAACACTTCAAAAAAAATTTAAATAATAGAGACAGCCAAACTCCAATTTTCATTCACAGGATTATCAATAAACCTTTGTACAAATTTCATTCTAAAAGCTGCTGCTCTACTCTGCAAATGAATCAGACCTTGCCCCCCCCCCCCCATCTTTAGACAAGAATAAAACACTTTGTGGAACCCAGTGTAAATTATCCCAAAAAAAATTAACTAAAATAGATTGAACCTTTTTTATTAAAAGTAATGGTGGATCAATACAAGTCAACCAATGCCAAAGAGTAGAGGCAGCCAAATTATTAATAATTAAAACCCGTCCTCTATAAGACATATTGGAAAATAAAAATTTCCATTTGTTCAAACGACCCACTATTCTTTCTTCTACTCCTTCAAAAAAAAAATTTAACAGTCATATCATCCCCCAAATATACACCCAGGTATTTAAACCCATCTTTGCTCCACAGGGAGAGCAGGTTGTCCATTTGGCCATTTACCAAATAAGATAGCCTCACTTTTTTTCCAATTTACTTTAGCTGAAGATACAGTCCTAAAATCACTTAGAATTTCAATCATTTTATTCACATCCCTTTGTTCTTTAAATATTTACACTTTTTAATTCTGCTCTAAACTTTCTCAACAAAGGTTCGATCGCCAAACTATATAACATACCAGACAGAGCACACCCCTGTCTAATACCTCTAAAAACTCATAAGTCACCATTTACCTTCAGTAAACTTTCAACATCACAATATAAGACTCTAAACTTATCAATAAAAACTTTATTAAAACCAAAAGCTTTTAGAACATTCCATAAATAACTATGTTCCGCTCTATCAAACGCTTTTTCTTGATCTATTGATATTAAACCAAAATCAACATCTAAGAGCTTGCCAATATCAAGAAAGTATCTAAGAAACGAAATATTATCGAAAATTTGCCTACCTGGAACACAATAAGTCTGATCAGAGTGAATGATTTCAACTAAAACCTTACTTAATCTATTTGCTAATGCTTTAGATAGAATTTTATAATCACTGCATAGCAAAGAGACAGGCCTCCAATTTTTAATGTCACTCAGGTCTCCTTTCTTTGGCAGTAGAGTAAGGACTGCTCTACGGCAGCTCAGTGGTAATTATCCACTGCTCAAACTTTCATTGATGACTGCGCCAATCTCAGGCCAAAATGACTTATAAAAGTCTGCAGATAGGCCGTCTATTCCCGGTGCTCTGTCGCATTCCATACTTTGAAGAGCTTTCTGTAGCTCTTCTAAAGTCAACGCTCTACAAAGCTCGCCATTGGCATCATCCGATACCTGAGGAAGACCTTCAATAAACACATTACCACTGTCTGACCTGTGTGCAAGCTCACTGCTATACAGTTCTTCATAAAACTCTACTGCCCTCTTACGAATCTCTATATTATTCAACAAGAGTGCACCACTCTTTGAACGCAAGCCATAAATACATCTTTTTTGACCATTTTTTTTCTCCAAATTAAAAAAGAATTTTGAAGGTATATCCATCAACTCTATATTCTGGAAACGGGATCTGATCAGAGCCCCTTGTGCTTTCAAGTTTAAAAGTTTAGCCAATTCTTTATTTTTTTTTATCTAAAACTCCAATAAGCTCTTGATTTTGTTCAGTGTCAATAGATTCTTGAAGTTTCTTTATATCTTCTTCTAATTTTACCATTAAATTAGTTAAGTCTTAAGTGATGTTGCAAGCATACTGTTGACTTAATTGTCTAATTTGTATTTTACCAAAGTCCCACCATTGCTGCAAAGATTGGAACTCAGACTTTCTGGTTCTAAAGTCATTCCAAAAAAACTTAAAAATATCTCTAAATTCCAAATCAGTTAATAAACTATTATTAAAATGCCACAATGCACTCTTAGGCTTTATGGATCCCAAGGTTAAAAAACACTGCACTAAACTATGATCCGAAAAACTAACTGGAACAATAAAACAATCTCTGAAAATATTAAGTTGATGGCTAAAACCATAAAATCTGTCCAACCTTGCTAAAGACAACATATTATTGTAAGAATGACACCAAGTATACTGTCTCTGTATCTTATGGAAATTTCTCCATATATCTATTAAATCATGCATTTCTATTAATTGAATAAGTCTTTTTTGGGAAGCCATATGAGGCTCAACATGATTCCTATCAGAGGTATTTTCTGTACAATTAAAATCTCCACCTATTAACAACAAATCTTCAGTATTACAATCACTTATTGCTTTACATAATATATTTAAAAAGCCCATTCTTTCAACTGCATTGGTGGGAATATAAATACATAAAAAAACATAAAACTGGTTTTCAAATTGAGCTCTTATCTTTAAAAATCTTCCTTTTACAATTTCTTCAACTTGATAAGAAACTGGAATAAAATTCTTTGAGAACAGGATAGCAACACCTCCACTTAAATATGTGTTATGGCTGCAAATGGATAACCCATCAAATTCACTTGCCCAATTAGCTTCATTCAAAGCATCACTATGTGTTTCTTGTGCAAACAAAACATCTATTTTTTTTTTATCTTAATTAACTCATATAATTCAAATCTTTTCTTCCCTTCTCGTGCTCCATTCAAATTGAGAGAGGCAATATGAAATTCCCTCATCACAAGAAACACCAATAAAAACTCATCTCAAAAGTATAGTCCTAGTGTTTTTCATTACCAACATTAATCCCTAACTGTACATTAACTTTGGTGAGAATTTTTCTCAACCTATAAATCTGTTCATCAGAAAAGAGACCGTCGCTCCTAAAAAATTTTTGCTTTCTCAGCAAATTGCTCCAAATCAGGAAAGTATTCAGTGGTACGTACATTCCTTGCATTCTTAGTTACTCTCAAAAAAAGTTTAATATCATCTACATTGTAAGAATGATTTGGTAACTCATCTTGAGATTGATCAAATGAAATGTTGCACTCAGAAAGATCAGTTTCACTCTCAGTATCAGTTTGGCTCAACTCCACTTTCTCCATTCTTTTTGGTTTACTATAATGGCGCTGTTTCATTCTTCTCTTTTGTGGTGTTTTAAAAACACCCTCATCCTGTTCTTCTAATAAACAATGATCTCCTACCATCTCCATGTCTTGATTTTTATCTGAACTCTGCTTATCACCTGAACCATTAAGTGACTTCATCTTATCAGATACAGAATCTTCCTCCGTCTCAACCACAGTTTGTCCCTCATCACCCATTTGTTTCGAAGCTACTGCATCGCCTGATAGATCAATTAGGTTTACATCTGCAGATTTTTGTGCATTGTTTTCCCCAACTACACTAGTTGTAGGCAACTCCTCTAACAGTTTGCACTACCTCCTCTTCGCCTACCTTCTCAACCGAGACCGACGGAACATTGTTCTTAGGTTTGTCTTCTTTTCTCGGGCAAGCCCTCACGAGGTGTCCTATTTCACCACAACTAAGACATCTCATGTTATTAGTTGTGGCAAAAATCACATAATTGAATTCACCGTGCTTAAAGTTAAACGTTAAGTCCAAATCTTCTCTGTTATCCTTTAACACCATGAACACGAAGCGTCTAAACGACACTACACGTTTTAATAATGGCGATTTACAGCCAATTTGAATCATTTTTATTGGAGAAACTAATTTACCGTATCGCTCTAACATTTGTGCAAGCACCTCATTTTTAATGAAAGGCGGTACGTTTGAAAGGATAACCTTCTTCGACGGCGTGGACAATGGTAGCACCGAAACAAACGCATTGTCAATTACGACTCCACTTTCAACCGCGAAGTTCGCCAACTCAACAGTTTTCATAAACAGTTTTGATAAACACAACAACCGCGCCATTCATTCGCGAAGCTGACACAACATTCTCACAACCAACCACCTCTCCCACCGCTAAACTACAATCCTCAACACTAGCCTTCGAGTCTATTTTCACGGCATGATGCCACGTGAGGAAGTCAAAACTCCTCACACCTGAAGTCATTCTGCCAGTAATAAATACTGGCAGATAGACAACTTTTACAGACTCGACACTACAAACAAACCCCTAAATACAAAAAATAAATAAATAAATAAAAAGTTTTGCTTAGCACAACTGCCAAACAAAAGAGAATTCACACACTCACCATGCTCCGTTCACTCACTCACACGCTCAACAAACGCCCACGCATGCGCAGAGAGAGAGAGAGAGAGAGAGAGAGTCTTACATGTAGCGCGTCAATTCTGCTTGGTATGTAAACGATATTCTTTGTTGTATTTTCCTGTCAAAATAACGGAGTTCCTTTGGAATTCTTCAGCTTTTAAAAACTGCCAGTTTGTCCGGTAGTAGGCGGAGCTAATGTGCAAACCACAATCTCATTGGCTGGCGCTCATCTATTATAGTCCCTGTTTTGATTTCAGCAAATCAGTTCAAGCGAACGCAGACAACGTGATTAATATTCATGAATCCAGCAGCTCCTTAATCCTTAGTGCGTTTTATGTTGTTCTTAGTAGAATTCATAGTATGATTATTATCTTATCAGTATTATTGATATTTTTCCCCCCATATTTTACAGAAACACTGAATGACCAAAAAATCACCACCAGTTCCATTAAAATGACTGTATTCATACATGTATACATATACATACATATATATATATATATATATATATATATATATATACATACAGCATATGGTGAAGCACACCATAAAATAATTGTATCAATACATACAGCTGTATTATCAGATTCACACCAAGGTATCGGATCAGTACTCGGTATCGATACCCTGAGCCTAGGTATCAGAATCGGTATCGGGAAGGGAAAAAGGGTATCAGAAAATCTCTAGTAAATACATATGCTTTAAAGGGGTGGTTTATTGCAATTTCACTTTTTTATTGTTAGTTAGTGTGTAATGTTGCTGTTTGAGCATAAACGACATCTGCAAAGTTGCAGCGCTGAAAGTTCAATGCAAACAGAGATATCATCTTTTAAAATTCTGGAAGTTTAATGCCTACAAAAACGGCTGGTAAGGGACTACAACAGACTACTTCCCGGGTCTGATACGTCACGGACCCAGATAAACCCCGCCCTTGGGAACATGTAAGGAAGGGGGCGGGGCCATGCTACGCTGCTTTAGAGAAGAGGAAGAGAAAACTAGGGGTGCACGTAAAAATCTATTCATATATGAATCGCGATTCTGTCTTCTATCAATTCTAATGGATTCACAAGTTTCAAAATCAATGTTCTAAAACAGCCGTTCTTAATACTTCCTCGCGTCGCCCTGTTCTGCATCTCTCTCTCTCTCTCTCTCTCATTCAGATCGTCAGATCAGCTCCAACAAACTGTTCCAATTATACATTTTCACATAGCAATGAGAAGCGTTATACATGGACGCGTGGGCAGTTGCCGTACTGTATTAAAGCTTTAATTAGAATAAAACCGTATATTAAAAGCTAACATAAGCAGTAGCATAATAACAGCATATCTAAACGTATGAGACAACAAACAAACAAACATACCATTAAGAGCCGTGCTTGCACAGGTTCTGCGTATCCTCTTCACTAATATCCTCTGCATCTCAATCGGGCTCAAATTGATAAGCAATATAGACGACGCCATTGTTTACAATACAACCGGAGCACATGTCCCCTGACTCCACCCCCATGTCAAAACAGTGCCACAAAGTGAGACGTACAGAAATGTGAAGCGCAAAGGGGAAAACGGTATCGCAAGCTCAATCTTGACTGAAACGCAAAATAAAAGCTGCATTGCAAATAAGTTAGTAGCTATGGCCATGGAAAATATGTATTGCAAAATCATTGCTTTTGCTCTGTTTTATTTATATTTTGCAATTCTTTATTTTTGTTTGCAAAACTTATTTTCTTTTTGCAATACTTCATTTTCTTTTGCAATTCTTTATTTTTCTTTGCAAAACTTATTTTCTTCTTGCAATACTTCATTTTCTTTTGCAAAACTTTATTTTCTTTTGCATATATATGCGGCATTAAATTGACTCCATACTAAGGTGTCTCGGCGAAAAAATAGACTTTTTAAGATGAAAATGAATTTACAGTTATAACCAAGAGATGGCAGTAGAGGATCACTCATTAGCTGCAGCTGCCATTTCAACTTAGATTTTCATGTATTTTGATTTATTATAAAATAAATATTATAACAAATTTAGTACTTTGTCGCACTGAAGTATAAAGAATAGCAAGTGCAGGCCTATAATGCTGAATTATTTAAATACCTACTATATATTCAAATACAAATTGAATAAGTTGGTATAACAAATATTCATGCATTCAGTATTTTGAAATGTTTAGATTTAATTTAAATAACTAGGCTACATAGTTTAAGTTTTATCCAACACAGACCTGTAGTTTTGTTAGTCTGAATTTAGTCTGAATCACTTAATGCACAGCTTTATTTTGACATCGGCTCGTCAGGTGATTCATTCCGCTGCCGCTGTCAATCATAGCAATAGGTGTGTTCGACTTCATGCGGCGCCATGAAAACCGATCGGCGGCTGACTTGAAGCAGTGCACGCCGGTTAGAATTTTTTTTTTTTTTAATGAATACCAAGAACAAACAAAAAATGAACTAACCAATGCCAGGGGTGAGTGCAATTAGAAATACAATTATTAGTTACAAAATCATGAAAATATTATGAAAATGACACAATGAGACAGTTTTGAGGGCTTTGGAATTGTTGGATGTAAGAAGAGTGTCCAGGTAAGATTTAACGTCCTTACAGAAAACAGGAAAGTATGGCTTAGCACCTTGAAACTTACATTTGTGTAAAAAAAATTTTGCAAGAAAAATGAATAAGTTTATCAGATAATATTTGTCCTTGTCTTCTTTAGCAAAGTTATGACAACCAAATAAGACATCTTTATATAACAAAAATAAACTCTGTGAAGAAAAAGCATGTACAAGACTACAAAAATCCTTCCAAAATAAATTTGTATATGTGCATTCCCAAAAAAGATGGGATATAGATTCATCTTCAGCCTCACAAAAAGAACATAAAGAATCAATATCTGGAAACATTTTTTTCATATAAAACTTAACAGGGTAGAAAAGATGAAGTAATTTATAGGAAACCTCCTTAACCTTATTAGTTATTAAATATTTAGATGACAAAGTCCACACTTTCTTCCATGAGATGTTATCATATAGGCCATTCCAGTGGGATACAATATATGGGAGAGAAGTTATTTCAGCCTGAAACAATTGTCTAATTATTTTGTTCCGACCGGAAGAGGGAGATAAAAAGCAAATCTTCCCAATCACTGTATCAAAAGGATGAATCTTTGACAAAGAAAACTGGGATCTAGTTGAGCCCTTGAGAAGAGTTATGACCCCACAGGGAATGGCGTCCATTACAATGGCGAACTCTCGAGGAGTGACAGGAATATTTATTTAGGAATTCAGAATAAGAATATAAGTAACCATCAGAGTTTAATAACTGAGAAACTAGAGTAATATTATTATTGACCCAATTTGGGAAAAATAAGGATTTACTTTTATAAAGAATATCACCATTATTCCAAATAAAATAACTGTGAGGACTAAAATTATGTTTATAAATCAGATGCCACGCCAAAAGCACTTGTTTATGAAAATTTGATAATTTAAGGGGTAACTTAGTGATATTGTAATTACATAACAATAGGAAAGGAAGACCTCCCACCTTAGAGAAAACAATATTAGGAAGAATATTCCAAAATGAATCAGGATTTGTTAAATACTGCTTTAACCAATTTACCTTAAAAGTATTATTTAAAGAAGCAAAATCTAAAAAATTTAAGCCACCATATTCATATTTATTTATAACAACAGATTTCTTGACATAATGTCTTCTATGTTTCCACAGAAAATCAAATAACATTCTATCAATGTCTGCACATACATGTTTATCTACGTATAAAGAAAGAGCGGGGTAAGTCATTCTTGAAATACCCTCAGCTTTAGCAATGAGGGTTCGGCCTCTTAACGATAAATCTCTCTGTAACCATGAATTGAATTTCCTTTTAGTTTTTCCAACAACAGGGTCAAAGTTTAACCTGCATCTGGCTTTATCATCCTTGCATATAGACACACCAAGATAGGTCACCTGTGATTTAACTGGGATGCTGTAAAGAAAAGGAGAGGAACAAGATTTAATTGCTAATAATTCACATTTATCAAGATTTAGCTTTAAACCGGAAGCTTTAGAAAAACATTTAATGAGTTCGATAGCAACTGGAATTTGTGATTCATCTTTCAGAAACAAAGTAGTGTCATCGGCTAACTGACTAATAAGTATATGCTTATTGGCAACATTAATACCTTGTAGATCACTACTTGAAAGGGAGGAGGAAAGAAGTTGTGCAGCTATAAGAAATAAATAAGGAGAGACAGGACAACCCTGACGAACACCTCTTGACAGTTGAAATCTAGGAGAGGTACCCCATTTAAGATTGATAGAGCAATTGGCGTTACTGTAGAGAGTTCTCACAAATTTACAGAATGGATCCCCAAATCCAAGCTTTTTGAGAGATAAAAAGATAAATTCGTGATTGAGAGAGTCAAAAGCTTTGTAAAAATCTAAAAAGAGAATAAAACTGTCATCATTAACTAACTCAGAATAATCTAATAAATCTAAAACAAGTCGGATATTATTAGTTATGTGTCTTTTTGGCATGAATCCTGATTGAGTCTCGTCAATAACAGAGTTTAGAACACTCTTAAGTCTTTTAGCTAGAATCCAGGCTAATATTTTATAATCGTTATTGAGCAGACAGATAGGCCGCCAATTATCTATCAAAGAATTATCCTTTTTGGGTTTAGGTATTAGAGTTAATAGTCCTTGTTTTAAACTTGGAGGCAGATTTTCTGACTGAATACTCTCTGAAAACATCTCTAGCAGGAATGGTGCCAAGTCTTCCGCAAAGCATTTGTAAAATTCAGCCGTTAGGCCATCTATACCGGGAGACTTGTTATTTTTAAGGCCTTCAATACCATCAATTATATCAGTAATATTTATATTTTTATCACAGGCAGATTGCTCATCTCTAGATATTAGAATAGTTTTCTTTAAAGATTGAAAGAAAAGAGAAGCAAATTCTTTACAATAATTAGACTTATAGAGTTCTGAATAGAAGTTACTACAGAAAGAGGCAATTTCCTTAGGATTATCTGTCAAAGCACCATTAACTTGCAATGAATTAATAGTAAGATTCCTAGAATTATGTTTTTCCATTCTAAAAAAATAAGCAGAGCTTTGCTCTCCTTGTTCTAACCATTTCCTCCTAGAACGAATATAGGAGCCTTCAGCTTTGTACTTATAGATATTATCCAACTTAGATTGAAGCTCTGCAAGTTCTGTTAAATCAGCATCTGTTAAGTCTTCCTGAATTTTGTTCTGAAGTGTTACGATTGAGATTACCTTTTCCTCTTCGTACCTTCTCTGTTTTGCCAAATTGCTGCTGAAATGCCTAATACACAATCCTATTTCATATTTTAATAACTCCCAGTTAGAACTAAATTTTTTGTCAGATGAAGCTTTGGCCCAATAGTATTGAATCAAAAAGGAAATTCTTTTATTCAATTCATCATGCTTAAGCAGAGAGGAGTTCATTTTCCAATAAGAAGCTCTAAAACTAGTATCTGAGTGTCCTGTGGATAAAGGAGTAGAAAGGAGAATAGTGTGGTGGTCTGTTAAAGGTGAGGGAAGGATACTAACTGAAACATTAAAGTTTTTAAAGGAGTATGGTACAAGCCAATAATCTAAACGAGAAAGTCTCGAATGATTCTTGTTACTCCATGTGTAAGATTTAACATTTGGAAAATTCTCTCTCCAGATATCGATTAAATTGAACTTCTCCATAAACATTTTCAATTTTGAATTAGGGGAAGCAGACTGTCTGGGAGGAAATCTATCAAGATTGTTATCAGGAGCGATATTAAAATCTCCGCCAATACAAATCAAAGCATCAGGAAGTGTATTAGACCATAACAACATTTTTTCTCCTATCTCTTCAAACAACAAATCGTTTTCTCTGGAGGTATTATATCCATAAATGTTAATCAATAATATAAAAATATTATTAACACAAATTAATAGTAAAAGAAAATGCCCCTTAGGATCAATATAATTCTGCAAGACTGAACCAGCAAAATGGTTTTTCATTATCATTACACCAGCAGAATGCTCGGAACCATGAGCCATCCAAACCTCATTGCCCCATTGGTTTTTCCAAAAAGTAGAGTCATTGAACACAGAGTGAGACTCCTGAAAAAAACAAAAATCAGTTTTAAAGGATTTAGCATACAAAAACAGTGCTTTGCGCTTTACATTGTCACGTAGCCCCCTGGCATTAAGAGAAACAATTGAGATAGACATAAAAAAAATAATAATAATAATAATAGAACAAACTTTGTAGAACCTTCTAAAGAGAAAGTGCATCAGTAGCTGACTAAAAGTCAAATGAATCCAATCTTCGGCATAAATGCAGTCAGACACTCAGTCCTTTCTTATACAAAATGAGAAGTTTCACCCACTTAAATCAAACAGGTTTACCGTGCTAAGGTGGAAATATTTCAGATCCATCAACGAAAGCACGGGCTCCCACGAAGTGAGCCCTCTTCCCCTCCTTTCGAGCCTTTTCAACAGCGGGCCATCTTCTTTCCCGATCAGGCGCGATGAGATCCTCCGTGAAACGAAGTTGATTGGTACGAAGAAACTCCGACGTCCTCACAGCTTTCCACACTCCGTCCCTTGCCACTCGCGAAGAAAACTGAATAATGAAGGGTCGAGGTCGTGAACTATTTTGGAGCCTTCTTCCAATTCGGTGAACCGTGTCGATTTTGTCTGCTAGGCTGTGGTCTTCCTCAGCGAACGTAGCTTCACAGATACGGATGGACTCCGCTCTCACATCCTCTCGTTCCTTCTCAGGTACACCTTGCAAACGCAGATTCCATCGACGTGAATATCTTTCCAGGTCAGTGAGACGTTGCTCACAGAATCCCATCTTCTTCTCTTCAGTGTTCAATCTTGTCTCAAAATGATTAACTTTGCCTTTAATGTCATTTATTTCAGCACTTACAAAGTCCACTGTTTTTTTCAATCCTTAAATTTTGAGTGCATTTTCACTTACCATTTTCTCTGCGAAATACGCGACATATCTCTCCTTCTGTCAGTGGTCGACTTCATATTTCGAATCTCGGGGTAGGCAGAAAGGTAAATGTGGATAATTTTATGCAAATGTAGCTTGAGAGAATGATATGTATGCCGTTATAAAAGTTTGTCAGCAGAGCTCAGCAGAAGACAAGTTAGCAGGACGCCATCTTGGACTTCCCCCGGTTAGAAAATTTGTCCGACTTGAACCGGCGCCGACGCCACGTCACTGTCACGTGTGGCATCAAAGTACCGCGAGAGCGTTTGGAGAGCAGCCGGCTGACACAGACAGCGCAGTTTCTCCAGAGCGACTGCGGGAGCGCTGATTACGACACAGCTGATTCACGATTGGCCAAATTCACCACATGACAACGATGACGTGTGTTTCTAACATCTTCAATTCCAATACAGCTCACAAATCTTATTTTACTAGGAAAATATCACAATCGTGTGAAAAAATGGAAGCTAAGCCAAACTTTGAACATTTTATAAAAATAGATTAAACAAATGGTACTACATTAGATAAAATTAAGAATAAAAAAGCAAGAAAGACCTATGAAGCTTTTTGTCACTTTAAATTGTTGTAATTTTACCCCTGGCATGAATTGTTTCACTTTACATATTCTCATGAATGTTTATTTGTTTTTGTACTTGTTGTGAGTTGTATATGCTTGTACAAACCTTTGTAGAATTTTTGCATAATAATAATAAAAAAATACTGCCCACAAATCTGTTTTGAGAACAGTAAAAGCTTTTTTTTTTACTGTATATTCACAATGTTATATTGAGTCACATTTAATAATAATAAAAAAAACACTGATAAACAGTTATTGGTATTTAAATAGTATATGTATATGTTGAACTTTATTTTTTATTCTTGAACAGATGGCCCTGTATTAAGTAGTATATAAAAAGTGTTTCTGTCGTTCATGAAAACATTTCTAAAACATCCGTGCATTTGAAAAATATAGCATGTTATTCACTTCATCTGTAGTAAGAGTATGCAAACACCGCGAGAGCATCACTATCGGGAGCAGAGTTTGAGATGCGCCTCGCCTCGCCTGAAATGTAGGTGAGAGTAGGCGGCTGCAGTGAGGGGAGGAGTGAAATAAGCGCAATCAAGACAGACAGTTCTGAGCTCTTGAAGTAGAAAGAGATCAAACGAGATCAAAGGCAGATATCGCGTTATTCTCACTCATATGCTGTGCTGCTGATAAACATGATACAATTTCAGTTCTGTTGCTTTTATATGAATATAAATATAATGAACAAGACACTCAAAGTGCTTACTATTTAATTCCATATGAAAGGCGTATTTATCATCCATTTTTATTTTAATTCAAACATGTATTTTAGATTTTTATAGAAAATATGACAACAATCACATATCTCACAAAGAGATCGCACTGTCATAGTGTTTGGGATATTCATACACAATTTAAATACATAACAGCATCAGATTTAAAAAATAAAACATTTTAGAAGAGAATGCAGCATCACGGTTGTCTGAACCAATGAGCATCAAGCTGTGTCGTCAGTCAGTCCTTTCCCATCATGCTCTTGATCAGCGCAGTCGGTGGAGAGCAGCTCAATCCGACACAGCCGCCTCACCGTCGCGAGAGTGTTTCGGCACACGTCAGCATGACATCAGAGCAAGGCGGACGTAACTCGGACACTTTTCTAACCGGCATGCATCTCGCGGTGATCACCGGTGATCGGTTCTGCGCAGATTTTGCTCATCTCAAACAAGCCTAATGTCCGACTTGACGTCTCCGCTTTCAATTCCGCCCCCGACTGCAAGCAGCTACTCTCGCCGTTAGGTCTGTGCGGCGCTGCATGAAGTCGAACACACCTAATGACTCGCGGCATGATTTAACGGATTCCCTCGCGTAAGTTTAATATTTCAAAAAAAATGTAATTCCTTAAACGGAATATGTGGACGTTTGGTTATCTTAGACAAACAAAACTTTTCTCCTAATTGTGGATTATGTAGAGAAACCGAGTAAAGGACGCTCATCTTGGCACAGTACACTTGACCGGAAATGAATGAGCTGGCTTATCTACAACCAGGAAGTAACCGTGCATAAAGTCAATTGTTTGTGTATAGATGCTCAAGTGTTAACGTAACGTTATATAATTAATATTAATAATTGCATCTATATAGCACTTTTCTGGGTTTGTAATGTGATACTCTCTAAATTAATGTATAATATATTCTGTTCAGTTTGGGCTAGATTATAACACTATCATGCCTAAAGTATATGTTTTGGAATATCTGCTCTGAATATCTTTGTGTTTGTAATGTATTTCGCCCAGTCTGGGGTAGTTTCAACGTAACTTACAAATATCTGTTCTTAGGTGTAAATGTTTTCGACGTGCAAATATATGTCCGGTGCATGGCGTTCACAAATGTCATCACGTCGCAAAGAGAAACGCGGGTGTCGTTCAGTTTTCAGTGCGATCGAGAATCATACTCAGTAAGTGCACAGATATAATATTTTACAGATGTAATTGACTTTACATCGTAAACATGTACTTGAAAAAAATGTCTTTGTTATGCATGGCCATTGGTGACTGATGATGAAAATAATATATTTATAAATAATAATAATAGTGTTTGCATGGTCATAATTCAAAAAGTATATGTTCTTGAATGGCATTTAACAGTGTTGTCTTTGCTGACAATAATATAGTCAGTGACAGTGTTGGACTAGTTACTCAAAGAATGTAATGTATTACTCATTACTAGTTATTACTTTCAAAAGTAATATTGTTACTTTACTTATTACTTTCTGGCAACAGTAATTATTTACACTACTAGTTACAACACATTTTCTTAACGCCCCAAAAGTAACTAAGCTGTTTTATGGATGGTAACTGTGACATTATTACTGAAATCTTATTAATAATAAGTTACTGCCCAACACTGGTAATATAGTTTTTTCTAATTGTGTTATCTGCATGCTCACAATTTTTTTTTTTTTTTTTTTTAACAGATTTGCCAATGAAAATATTCAAGCACCTGTTTCAAAGTGAGCCAAGGCAAACAAGCAAGTAATCTACAGACAGTCGACTCTGATGTTGACACGATTCCACAGACTCTGCGATTCCGGCCCGCACGGGAAACTGGACCTCAGCTGACGTCTGCTGACTCACATTCTCCCATGAGTCTATTTAAACTTTTTTTCCAGAAAGTGCTGTCAACTCTGTGCCACAACACCAGTGCTCAGGCTGCCAAGGCAACCGTAAAGGGATGCAAATATAAATGAACAGATGTAAGTACAGTGAGATGTACCGCTATGTTGGACTACATGGCCATGGTGTGTTCCATCAGGGACTACTGGCGACCAGAGCAGTGTTTTCGCTGTGCCTTTTCCAGCTTCAGTTATGCCAAGGTACAGATACCGGACAGTTTAAGTTCAGTTCAGCAAGTGAGTTTCTGCATGTTTAGTTTAGCTGTGATGTTAGCATTTCATTACCCTTAGCTTCAGTCGTTTAAATCAGCATGTGTGCATGAATTAGCTTTTTGTTAACGCTACTTTGTCTCTTAGGTATATATTCGTAACTATTATTATTTATAATAACTGCAACTGAGTTGTTGAGCTTAAGGTGATGTGCATATGCTAAACATTTATGCAAAAAGTTACAGTTAGTCTTAAATGTTACCCTTTAAATGTTTCTCCGTTTTAGGTGTTCATGGAGTTCTGCAGGATTGTGGGCAAGAATCTCAAGCAATCATCTAATTGAGAGATTTCAGTCTAAAGAGGGAATGTTGGGCAGCTGTTGAGAGCTTTCACAACAAATCAAGGTTGATCTACTCTATCCATTATAGACTTACATTGCATTGTTTTTCACAGCTTAAGTAATGAAAATGTATCAGAAAAGTTTACAATATTGGTTGTATAATACAATCAAAATTGTGCCTGACTGGTTCTGCTTTCTTGTGATCATTTCTTTCATTTTATTAATCGATTCATTTTCCTCCCCAACAGACTAAAGAGCCGACTGATACTAGGTTTCTGGTGCTCAGATTTCTACAAAGTATGCTTTGTAAGTAACCACTGTTTTCTCTCAGAATATCTAACAGGACATAAAACAATCATTTCACCATTAATTGATAGTTCCTGTGTTTTATAAAACCTCTGAGAAGTGTTTTTGTATTTTCTTTTTTTTTTTAAACTCCAAATGATGGTAGCCATTGACTTTCATTAAATGAATTACCAAGATCAGAGTTACAGCTAAAAATATTTAATGTTCTACTGAAGAAAAACTCAGCGATGTTGGATGGCCTGAGGGTGTGTAAATTAACAGCAGATTTTAATTTTTCCGTTAACTTTTATTTTTTATTTTTTTAATGGAACATCATGGGTTTCTGTCCCTCCATTAAAAGTCTATGTTACCAAAATTTAAATAATCATTTTGAGGAGAGAGAATTGAAATTTTTTTGGTGGACTATTAATTTAATTAACTCCAGCAGTTGTAACAATTTGCTTAACATTATTTCAGTCAGGACCTTTTAAGTCAAAAGAAATACCATAGACAAGCCTTTAAGTCAACTTTTTATTGGCATATTTACTAAGTTACATTTGGCGGTATGGCTCTGTTCCAAGTTCCTTGTCCTTTTCATGAGCTCCATGAAAGCCAAGACAGGGAAACAGCAGCCACTTCAGGGGCAACCCTCCTATTTTAAGAATGGGAGAGTAGCACAAAACCCCCCAGAACAGAGCAAGCAACAATGAAAACAGAATTACATTGTTTTAAGTTACACAAGTTAAGGGAGGAGATGGGGAGGAGGTGGGTTGCAGGCAGCGTACAAAGGAAGCAGCAAAGCAAGCAGACTGAAGCAGTGTTTAAGTAAGGCGCCCTGTTTGAGATTTGCCAATTGAGAGCTTGAGTTGGATCAGCTGATAGGGGCCGGGTTTGATTTTTCCCATCAGCTAATAGCAAAGCTTGACTACTAGGCCTGCCTGAACTGACGCAGAATGCTTGATTTCAGTCAGGACCTTTTAAGTCAAAAGAAATACCATAGACAAGCCTTTAAGTCAACTTTTTATTGGCATATTTACTAAGTTACATTTGGCGGTATGGCTCTGTTCCAAGTTCCTTGTCCTTTTCATGAGCTCCATGAAAGCCAAGACAGGGAAACAGCAGCCACTTCAGGGGCAACCCTCCTATTTTAAGAATGGGAGAGTAGCACAAAACCCCCCAACAACCATACCAGGCAATCCTCCCTGGCTCTTCCTGCTAAAGAAGAGCCAGCAGAGGAACCAAATGAGCATGCAGGAAGCCAATTTTTTTTTTTTTTTTTTTTTGCTTAAAAATAACTAAATTAACTACGTGAAGTCAGCATGGAAGAAGATAGAATGATAAATATTTAAAAGCAAACCACCCAACAGTTACTGAAGCCATATATTTTTATTTTAAACCACAGATTAGGGAGCTGCGCTCATAGCTTTTTGAGCCTCGAGGATGGCTCGAGCATCGGGTCGGAGATAACGTTCGTAAGCAACTGAAGACCATCGCCCCATGGCCTTCAGTGTAGAGACAGGAGAGGAGGAAGCTGCTTTGTAGCAGCCCCTGTGCGCAGAGAATGAGCAGTGTAACGTTCTGGGGGAAGACCACAGTATTGGCAGAGAAGGCGGAGACGGGAGGCAAACCAGGCTCTGGACATAGGCTTTCCCTCCTCCGTGGAAAACAATGGGTCCTGCAGACCAGCTTGTGGACGGCTTCTCAAGTACGCCAACATGGAAGACAGAGGGCAAAAGACGGAGTTAGATTCAGAAATAAAAATTACTGTGCCTTCCTTGTTTTTATCAGTTTTAGAATGCTTTAGATATACGGTGAAGTAGTGAGAATAAATTGTTACATCAGAAATTGTGAGATCTTGTGATGGATTAAAAGTATCAGTGCTTGTGGTAAATTCACCACCTCTGAGAAAACCATAGAAAGCTGCGAGTAAAGCAGATTCTAGCATTAAATCAGTATAAGACCCAAAGCATCCTTCTCTTAAACGTGATATTAACTTTAGCAAGAGTGGGAGTGTGAAGGGGAGACGTTGATCGTTGCCTTGGGGTTTTTCTTTCTTGAGGCCATTAAGCAGAAGATGAATCGATGGATTTCCTAGTAAGCTGGTGGTAGAAGGATCCAAGCAGCGCAGGTGGAATTGGATGCCGGCGACCATACTTTTGATGCTTGAAGGCTGCATTTTTCTTGATTCATAACAGTGGACTATAAAAGCACTAACATATGAAACATTGACCGGTAGTACAGCTATGAAGAAAGATGCACAGAAGGAACTGAAGTGAGACCAAGCAGAGTCGTACATTTTTAATGTAGTTTTAGCTAGACCTTTACGCATGTAGTGAGCGGCAGTGCGCAAATACGATTGAAAGGTCATGTCTAGTCAAAGAGGGACAGACCAGGCTGGACGGTGCTGCCTCCGGGCACAGGTGGTGGAATTTCTGAAATTCAAACCGAGACAGAGAATCAGCAATTTGGTTATTTAAGCCAGGAATGTGAGCAGCCCGAAATTTGAAGTTACCTAATACGGATAACCAGGTAAGGCGCCTAACAAAACGGTTTATAAACGGTACAGAGGAGCGACCCTTATTAATGATATTTACAGTTGCTTCGTTGTCGCAGAAGAACATGATTTGTTTCCTTGACCAGTGCTTACCCCACAAAATACAAGCTATCACAATAGGGTACAACTCCAACAGAGCAGTTGACAGGGTATTAACAGGTACAGATAACAGTTCATTTGGCCATGCACTAGCAAACCACTGACCATTAAACACCCCCCCAAAACCAACGGAAGGCGCGGCATCAGTGTATAATTTAAGGGTTGCAGAAGACTCCAGCTCATCATAATAGAAAAACGAGATGCCGTTCCAGTTGATAAGGAGCAAAGACCAGAATCGGAGATCTGATCTGCACCCTTCGTCTAGGGTAACTAGATCATTGAGGTCTTTGACTGACTTTGAGAGGTCAAGGAGCCTGGCTATGAAGGACCTTCCCTGTGGAATTATCCGCATAGCGAAATTAAGATGGCCTAGCAAAGAGAGCAAATCTCTTTTTGAAAAAAAAGCAGATTTTTTAGCATTACTCATGACTTCTCTAATGCGATTTAGTTTCTCTGACGGCAGGGAGGCTTGCATTAAGTTAGAATCTAATGTGATGCCTAGAAATTCAATGGTTTTAAGAGGACCTAATGTTTTCTCCTCAGAAAGAGGAACACCCAATTCGTTGAAGGTGCGCTTAAGCGCCGAGATGCAACGGTCCGGTTTAACATGTGGGAAGTCGACTAGTAAAAAATCATCCAAGAGATGAAGTACGAACGGCAATTTGCAGTTATTGAGAAGAATCCAACACAATGCCTCTGACAGAGTATCAAATATTTTTGGACTACTGCGGCAGCCGAAGGTGAGCCTAACTGAAAAATACAATTTGTTTCTCCATTTAACGCCAAATAAGTGCCATTGCGATGGATGTAAAGGCATGACTTTAAAAGCATCGGAGATATCTGCTTTTGCGAGCCATGCACCCTGACCTGCTCTTTTAATGAATTTGATTGCATCATCAATGGTAGCGTAAAACAGAGAAAAAGGAGCTAGAGGAATGAGACTGTTAACACTTTGAGCGGCTTCATTATGAGGGGCAGACAGATCAATAATTAAACGCTTTTTCCCTGAATATTTACGAGTCGCGATACCTATCGGATTTATTCGATAGACTGGAAAGGGAGGATCATCAAATGGGCCAATCATAAATCCTTTCTTAACCTCCTTCTCTAACAAAGAATCGACTACTTCAGGCTCTTTAGAAGCAGAAAGCAAGTTTTTACAGACTAGAGAATAATTAGGCATCCAAGACAACCCTGCAATAAAACCTTGAACAAGACCAGTTATTAAGTAATTGACGAAACAGCGATTAGGGTGATTTCTCAACGCTCGACCCAGCTTTGGAACGTTGACTGGGGTTGATGGATTTATTTCTTTTTCTCCTTTTTCATAAAGCGTGTTCGTCTTGGGCACACAGATTTGGGGTGGCTGTCTCCACAGTAACTACAAGCATGAATATATTTGCAATTAAAGAACTTGCACACATTCTCATTAAAATTATAACACAGTGGAGTGGCAAATGGCATCACCTTAGGGTCAGGCTGCAAGCTTGAGCCAGGTTTAGGTGCTTGGAGAGAGACAGTTTTTGGGCATAGATTGGGCGTGTGAGTGTGAGAGCCACAGATCGAGCAGGAGAGAGCTTGATGGCCAGTAAAGTGTCTGCTGATGAGTGTTAAGTCGACTACAGACCAGTCCAGTTTCTGATTAAATCGCTGAATAAACATGGCAGCTTTTGCGGAGAAGGATTTATGATATTCATAAAAGAGAGTTCCTCCATAAGTGAGAGCCAAGTCAGCGATAATGGCTAAATACGTGTCTAGCTCGGCTCTACGAGACGGAAAAACTTCGCATATAACATCTCTCAATACTCCAAATGCTACGATAAATTCGGCCAGAGTCAAAGTTTTTGAAAGTCGGGGGTCACTGTCTTTAAGCATAACGGACACATCGCCACAATCAACAAAACGGCCGTCACTAATTTCTGGGCCTAGTAATATTTTTACGAGGTTGATATCGTTACCTGCAATAATTTGGCTTCTCAACTGATGGGAGATTGCAGCAGTTGGCGGAAAAAAAGTGGAGCCAGTGGACACAGGAACTGCACTTCCCATAGTCCTCCGCGGGACTGTTGCCGGAATGACGTCATCAACCTGTTGCTCCGTTCCAGGTAGTCGCACCGTGGTTGACGCAGTGTTTGAAGAACCCGGACCGGAGAGGAGGAGATTTCTCGAAATCCTGGAAGCTGAGCCGGACTCCAGAGCCTGGATTCTGGAGTTCATGTCAGAGATCGAAGACTGGATATTTGACAATGCTGATAACACTGGATCATTGTTTTGAATCGTGGAGTGACTTGATCGGGCTGAGCTGAAAGGACCACATGCCCGTTTGGGTGCACCAGTGGCCGAAGTAGAAGCCGGCTCGAAGTTTTTCCTTTTCTGCGTATTTTTCTTGCCGGAAGTAGGAGGATGAGGTGAAGAATGGGAAGCCGGGACATCGATACTTTCACAAAGCAAGGAAAACAGTTCCTCATGAGTAGCTCCGGACGGAACCGGGATATTGCTTTTAAACAGAACCTCCAATATCTTAGGCAGAGGCCAGTCGCTAATGCCAGGAGAAGAAGAGGATTTACTTGCCAAACGAGTGCTCCGACGGACAGAAACATGGTTCTCATCTAGATTAACTTCCCCTGTTTGGCTTTGATGTTGTTGGGATTCATCGATTGATTCAATCCATGGATCTTCGTCATTGGCGGCAGAAGACATGATAAACAGCTGGGTGAGTAACGTCAAAAACAAGCGTGATTTCATGGTACGGCAACATACAGTGAGGTTCTTGCAGGCAGCGTACAAAGGAAGCAGCAAAGCAAGCAGACTGAAGCAGTGTTTAAGTAAGGCGCCCTGTTTGAGATTTGCCAATTGAGAGCTTGAGTTGGATCAGCTGATAGGGGCCGGGTTTGATTTTTCCCATCAGCTAATAGCAAAGCTTGACTACTAGGCCTGCCTGAACTGACGCAGAATGCTTGATTTATGGTTATATAATGAGAGATGTCATGATTGTGCTCTTTCGTTGTTAGGACTCTGATGACGATTACTCATTCCACCACCTGGACATTGGAATCATCCTCACTGAGCATGAAGGTGATGTGCTCTCATCCTCTCTCCGTCTCAATCCAGCCTCATTGAAGATCTTCATTGAAGGAGATTTTGTGATGGACAATATTGAAGACTTGTCAAAAGCTATGTGCATTCTGTATGGACTTAAGCACTGCATCTCAACTATCCTAAATCTAAGAACACATTTCAGATCATCCAACAGGTACTTCTCATGTTGGGCCCCAGTGAACTAAAACCCAGGTTGCAAACTCTGAAAAATTGTCCTACAATGTTGCGAGAAGCTTCCATGAGAAGTCACTTGTGTTCTGCCGTACGAGACATTAAAGTGTATTCTCTCTGCATATTAGTGCTGTTAGAGCTCAGTTAATGTGTGTTTTTCAGCCAAGTTTAAAGTTACTGTTTTAATTTAAGCCCAGTTGTTAATGCACATCCAGGCATTCGCAAGGGATATAGCATATATTCTTGAATACTGTGTGTTCTTGTTTCTTCTACAAAATAGTTAAAATTGTTAACAAGCTGTTCCAAAGCTTATTTTTACTTGTCTTGTGGCTGACAAGTTTTATGTATTGTTGTGCTACCATTTCTTTGGTGAACAATACTTTTTTTTTTTTTAAAACATCGGTGCATTGACATCTGT
Organism: Acrossocheilus fasciatus; assembly: GCA_036784905.1. Lineage (NCBI taxonomy): Eukaryota > Metazoa > Chordata > Actinopteri > Cypriniformes > Cyprinidae > Acrossocheilus > Acrossocheilus fasciatus. Next base: position 314,332 of record CM071946.1, on the reverse strand, counting down.
TTTTCTTTTTTTTCCAATTTATTTGAAACTAGATGTTTAATACAATAAATCTCAGTCCATGTCTAATTACATGACATTACATAAATGTGTCATTACTTAGAAACATTTGTTAATGTTATTTGCTAATATGTTTTGGAACTTGAAATAGCTATTTTATATAACCTATACTCCAAATAATAATTGATGTGAACTAATGATTTTGAGTAAAGGCTACTAATATAAACCTGATTTGTCTACTGCATGAACTTAAGGTTCTATGTTAATAAGACTGAACCGGTTTAGTTTCACCCTGTGTAAAATCAAAAATTGTTTAGTGCAATGGGTTTCCTCGTGAATCTCTAGTAAAGTCAACTAATTTGGGTTAAAAGTGAAGTTGTTTGTTCTTGCAGACTCCTTGAATGGATACACTGTGGACATTTCTGTGTACACAGGAAAAAACAACTTTCCCACAGGCCATGGACTGTCATATGATGCTGTGACATCTCTTTTGGACCATACATTTTTGGGTTCTGGGTATAATGTCAATATGTACGTGGACAATTTTTATACAAGCCCCAAGCTCCTGAAAGACTTACAGAGACAACAGGATGGACAGGATTCTCTGGAATGTAGAATCTAAAAAATCTGCCAGGGGATCCATCAGATGGATTCGGGATGGGCCTCTTGTATTTGTGAAATGGATGGACACACAAGAGGTATCTGTCTGTTCTACCATCTATTCTGCTTATACAGGAGACTCTGCGCAGAGAAGGGTGAAATCACAAGACACATGGGGGACAAAAACATTTCCAAGTCCTGCACCCGTGACTGCCTACAATCAGCACATGGGTGGCGCTGACCTGTCTGATCAGCTGTTGCAGTATTACACAACACAGCACAAAACCATGAAGTGGTACAGAAAGATTATGGGATGTTGCCACTGTCGGTCACCGGAGATGTGTGCATTGCAAAGCAGTGCATAGTAAAAAGCAATTAACACCATGGAAATGTCAGGCATGCAATGTTCACTTATGTCTTCAGATGAACAGGAGCTGTTTTCAAGAATAGTACAAAGATGTGTGACTGTGTTTAGATGTGTGTCTGTGTGTGTGTTCTGTTGACCACCTCCCACTGACCATCAGGCTGCAAAGATCATCAGTGTCCCTCTCTCCTCCTTGATGCCTTGAATGTCTCTTTTGCACTGTCTTTTGTACCACTACATAAAACTTAGGACATATACTTGGATTTACACATGAAACAACATGTATTTATGTACAATACCATGTGAGCGAGTAGGTTACACATAGGTGGGTGAGTGGGCTTAATAAACCATTGGCCTTCTGTAATACTCTCGTCTCTCTTCATGTATACTGGACACAGTTATTTTTTCCTTGCATTGTCCCGGTTTGCACTGTTTTGCCTTGAATGTCTCTTTTGCACTGTCTTCTGTACCACTACTTAAAACTTTTATGTAAACTAATTTTGTAAAGTATGTTAGTTGACTTATACTATGCGTATGTAGTTCATATAGATTATTCAGTTATATATAGGATATGTCAATATAGATTATATAGGTATATGTAGAATTATATAGGTTATATATCTTCGTTTTATTTTTTCATCTATTTTCACGTATGTAGCACTATTAAAATAATCTTATTTCAAACAGAAAGCAAGATTATTTTGCTTGTTTCGAGCAAAAACTCACTTAATTTTGACTTGTTTTTGCTGAAAACAAGACAATAATTTTTACTTGTCTAGAAAATCCTTCTTGATTTATGAATTTTTAGATATTTGAAAACGATCTGTATCTGGAAACGAGACAAAAAATCGAAGTAAGAAAATCTTTTTTTGCAGTGTAGATCAGTGTGCACAATAATGTCTTTGACCTTCATTATGTATGTTTTGATTATACTGTGTCGTAAATAAAATACAAATAATTTAAAAAAAAAAAAACTTTTTTTCAATCTCCTCACATTCTCTCTTACCTGCCTCAAAGTCACAGTCACACTGATGGGCCATTAGGGGAGGGCCCTTTGTCTCTCAGGTGAGACTCACTTAACCCTCTGGGGTCCGAGGTCATTTTGGGGCCCTTGAGATGTTTTGACATGCCCTGATATTTGTGCTTATTTCAGCTACTTAAAACATAGTATTGACCAACATGTAATTTTTTTTGTATTCAGCACAAACTGTGCTACAATAATATGTGACCAAGATGGATGTACATGTTTGCATTTTTTAGAAAAAAAAAAAAATTATGCGTGGTTAGTAAGTTTTGGGCAAAAAAAGTAGCTGAAATAAGGCCTTAAAACCCACACTAAATAGTCCTGAATAAGACTTTTGAGTAATCAGTCTTGAAGGCTAGAATATTTACTTCAAAATTATGTGAAAATCATTCTGCTTACTCATTCACAGAAAACAATATTGTTTTAAATTTTTCAAGACATGTTTTGTGATCAAGGGTCTATGTGTGAGGGAGTGGCAATGGCCATGAATATTAATTACTGTTGCATTGTACACATGCTATTGCTACACAGTAAAGAAAATGTGCTTTATGCATTAAACAAATAGAATGCATTTCTGAATGACATCTGAATTGCTGCATTCTGTTCAGTGGGACGGTTTATGTCAGAATGGATTTTTAAATGTGTATGTGGAAATTAGTTTTGCTCGAGTGTTTACATTTTTCTTTGTTGTAACGAGGAGTCAGTGGCATTAGGATCCATGTGCAGCTTTATTAATACAGAATGCAAGTCAAACAGGCAGAGTTCAATCACAGGCTTCAAACACAACGTAGACAGGGCAGAATCAAAGCAGATTGAATCAGAGTCCAGTAACTAGTCCAGGTCATACTCGGGGTAAACGCTCGGAAATGTTTGCATGGCAAGACAAGACTTCGCAATGAGGTGATAGGGAGAACAGCTTATAAAGCTGAGGGTGATGAGAAACACCTGTGCCAGTAATCAGCCACAGGTACGGGGTATATGGGAAATGGAGTTTGTGACGTTAATACTCAGGTGATGGTTCCCTGTGGTGGCGATCGGAGGGAGCCACAGAGGCTGAGTTCGTGACAGATGTAGTATGTGAAAACATGCAGGCTTTATCTGAGCACAATTTGATTCTGAACTTCTCAGGACATCTTAACAAGCATCTGTATTTTAACAGCAGTTTTATTTCCTCAATTATTTACTAGTTTAAAATATATGCAAATTGTTTTCTAGAAATGATGACAAGAGACCAGGATAAACAGATGTTTTTGTGAAAGATGTTACAATTTGATATCAAAGTAATCAAATTCTTACAAAAATTACAACCCAGGCTCACTGGAAATACGTGACTGCATATATTTCTGCAAAACCTGGAACACATTGCTCTGGGTACATTCACTGCGCTTTTCAGATGATACGTCTTCAAGAGGCACTATGAGCTATATATTTCTCTATTACAGATGTGGGTTTATGAAACAGCACTGCGTCTTCAAAAATGTGTTTGCAAAATATGCAACGCTGTATCGGGTGAGCTACCTACCTATAAAGCCATACATATGGGATGGATAATGTGATACAAAATAATGCACTATGGTCAAAGTGTTTTGAGGTCACAACATGGTATTTTGTATTGAACTTGCAAAAATAAGCCTTTACTCATTAATCCTCTGCCCATGCAATCATAATTTGTGTAAAAAGGAACAAAAGTTGTTGGTGTTTCCTGAAAACTGCAGTGAAAGGTGTTTATATTCGAGTCACGTATTTCCACTGAGCCTGGTTTGGAGCTGTTCTATACATGAGCTAAAAACGTGTGTTAGATTGTTAATGTTCAAACTGAGGCAGAGGATCCTCCAGTTTTCCCAAAAAGTAGCAAGTTCTCTGATTGGTCATGGCTTTAAATCCTTTCTGTGTTTCTGCTTACTATAAAGCCAATTCCAAACACAGTAACCCTCAGTATAATTTAGGATGTAATTCGTGTTTGACTTATTGTTGTCTCATATTAATTATGTTTGCATCTCAAACGGAGGTCTGCATATCTGTAAGAATTCAGTCCTCGGCAGTGATGGGAATAACGGCGTTATAAATAAACGGCGTTATATTTTTCAGTAACGAGTAATCAAACGAATTACTGTTTCCCCCGTTACTGACAATAAAATGCAGCGTTACTATAATTTATTATAATATTACTATCATTTTATTTTTCAGTTCATCTGAATGGATGTGCAGTGTAGCCTACCTGTATTTGACGTACTGTAAACTCTAGTGTGAAGGCACATATCTCGCCATCGCTTTGTCTTACACATGCAAAGAAAGAGACATGCAGAATTGATGCGCTACATGTAAAGGATATTCTTTGTTGTATTTTCCTGTCAAAATAACGGAGTTCCTTTGGAATTCTTCAGCTTTTAAGAACTGCCGGGTTCTCTTGTAGTGGGCGGAGCTAATGCGCAAACGAAAATCTTATTGGCTGGCGCTCACCTATGATCGTCCTTGTTTTGATTTCAGCAAATCAATTTGAGCGAACGCAGACAACGTGATTAATATTCATGAACCCAGCATCTCATTAAACCTTAGTGTGTTTTATGTTGTTATTAGTAGTAGAATTCGTAGAAGTTTTATCTTATCATTAGCCTATTATTTTTAGTTTCCCCCCTTTTTTATAGAAACACTAAATGTCAAACAATATCTTAAGCACCACCACTAAGTTCAGTCAACATGGCAAAAATGCATTCATACATGGTTATTCTAATTACTTAAGTTCTATCATACAATGCTAAATTATCATAATATCATATTATAATGCTTGACTGGCTGATGCTAAGTGTCAGATACTTAAAAAAAACTGTGCCATTTTACAAACTAGATAGATAGATAGATAGATAGATAGATAGATAGATAGATAGATAGATAGATAGATAGATAGATAGATAGATAGATAGATAGATAGATAGATAGACACACACACAGTATATGATATCAAATAGTATATCAGGTAATTAATATTAGTCTGGTGAGTAAACTAGCCAATGGTAAAAATTTACTAGCCAATGGCAATTCTATTGCCAAGGTGCCCATAGAGGGTTGATAATATTTACAATAATATATTGAATTTGATAGGTGTCTCACATTGTCCCACAGTAACATTAAAATAGTGTAGATTAGTGTACAATGTATTATAATAATATTTTATTCTATTTAGTGTCCCTTTCCTTCATTTAACATATTTAATATTGGGGGCATCCAAGTCATTTGACACATTTGAATTTTTTTTTTTTTTTTTTATGTAACGCAATAGTTACTTTCCCTGGTAATTAGTAACTTTTATAATGATGTAACTGAGTTACTTACTCAGTTACTATTTGTGAGAAGTATACTAGTAACTATAATTAATTTTTTAAAGTAACGTGCCCAACACTGGTCCTCGGCTGCCATGTCATGAAGCGCTGCTGAAGGTCGTCTCAATTTGGAGGATCCTTAAAAGGCAGCCTTCATTTCGTGTCCTTCATATTTTGCAGGATACATCAAATATATTAATTTGGGTCCTCTAATCACCCACACATTCCAGTTCACATAAAAATAATGGAAAACAAGTCGACACTGGTGCCCAGATCTCCTTTTCTTCCTACTGTTGCATTGAAGTATGAATGCAATGGCTATTTTGCATGCTTTTATGCCTTTCCTGACCTGCTTTGTCACCTTTCTTTCCCTGTAGGAGGTTGATAATAGTTAAATAATTTTTATGAAGACTGCCCATTCAAGCAAAAACTTATATCCAGGGAGAGAGTAGAATTTTTCAATTGGTTGCCCTATTTTTTTTCTATTGCCCACACTTCTTCTTAAGGGTGAAACTGAGCAGTTTATGATTGAGTGAAAATTACCAAGACTTTAGACATACATATTACATATGGTAACATTAGAAAGTAAGTAATTATGATCAAAGAAGCAGAAGCAAATATCAATGCATTTATATTTTAATATTAATGCTTACATCAATGTATTCTCAGTTATGGTAGCAATCCCTATTAGGTCTAAAATTCTTCTATTCTTCTGCTTTGGCCAGCCTCCATTGTTCTTCTGACATGTATTTGTTCCTGTGCCAGGCTTTTGTTCCCGAGTGCAGGAGACATACGCGTGTACAGAGAGCTGGGTGACTGCAGCACAGACATGCTCACCTCTGGAATCAGCTGCAGTGTGACCGGCGAGCGGAAAACAGAACAACAGATTCCATAATCGATTAGATGGGTCTGTGGGCTGTGAGTTGTGAGTTGGAGAACTTCACTTTCACTGTCACTTTAGAGTAGCCTACTGAAAAGAAAAAAAAACTGGATTATTTTGGAATAATGTCCTGTGGACAGATGACACCAAGATAGAGTTATCTGGTCACAACCAGAAAATGTGGTGGAAGGTCCATCACAGGTTCTGGAAACCTTGTCAGGGTTGATGTTGAGGGTGTGTAGAGGAGAGAAAACTGAACCTAAAGTATCGATCTAATCAGGCTAGTATCGATCCGATACCGATACCAACGTTGGTATCGATACTATCGATATTAGGATCGATTCGTCCACCACTACCATAAATGCGTCCCAGCTGCTGATGTGAGGGCAGCTGTGGTCACCTGTGTCAGAAGAACACTCCCTGCTTTATTCTGTTCACGGGTAGGGTTCTGTGTGAGAACACACCTTGTAGTTTCGTAGCAGCTGAGCCATCGAACATCACTTCCGCGTGACTGAAGCTCTACTTCCTGTGTGGTCGACACGAGCAGAAGCGAAAGAACTCAGGTTCAAACACTCAGAACATGACGGCGCTCCGCTGCTTCAGCGTCTGTTCTCTGCTTCTGCTGACAGCGTCCGCGGGTGAGTTAATAATCTGACAGCGCCATGTGTGTCTCTGAACCGACACGCCTCGCTCTGTTTACACCCGAACTAGTTTCAGTCCTTGCTTGGTGTTTCATCTGTGTTTCATTTCAGTAGCTTTAACTTCGCGACTATTATGTTCTTTATCCATCTTTCTCCTAAAGATAGTGTGACCGTATTTTCGTTATCAAAAGAGATACAGTGGGGCAGGATGAAGCGGGGGGCGGGGGGCGGGGGTTAAAGTAGTCCCCAAAGTAGCACAATGACCATATCCCACATATCAAAACTCAAAGGATGGTTATTCCATACCTAAAATTAGGGGTGTGCGATATATATCGTCTGCGATGATATCGTAATTGTTGTTTTAATGATGTGCAATTTGACATTATCCAGTATTTTGCAAAAACCAAACAGAGCACCTACGGAGTGCACGCTTTCATCACGTGATGAAGTCTAGACTAGTGCGCATGCGCATTAAGAGTGTGTTCCTTCACTGCATGATTCAGTCTAATAAAATGCATTAAGAATGATCACAAAATCAAGATATGCGGCAGAAAATGTGTGTATATATATCATTTCATATGGTTAAAATCACATGAAGAGTGCCGTTTTTTCTTAAAAAATAAGCATGATTACAAATATTGATTTTATACAACAGTTCAATAAACAAGTTAATATTAAAACTTGCATTTTAGACACCATATTTCCTCTTTTTGTTCCATTTTGCCAACAAAAAATAATTCCAAACAGCCACATCACTGTTTTGTGTCTCTGAGCAACAGGATGATGTTGTTTCGTTCCTTAATGAATCAACCGTTTAAATGATTCGGTTCAGTCGCAATGACTCACTTGTTAACAGTGACTTGTTGCCACCTGCTGGTGGTTTTAATTTCATATTTAAAGTATCTTTTCATTTTAAAATAATTTAAAATATCAGTATTCAATGTTTTATATTTAAAATATCAAAACATTATGCATTTGTAACTGCAGGTTAAAACACTCCATGTCCCTCTGAGCTGCATTAAACAGTGTGTAAATGCATCTAAATGCCACTTCAGGTGCAACTTCTGCAAAGATTCATTTTGTTGATACTGGTTTAATTTGTCTGGTAACAGCCTAAATGTCTTATGCTAATTGACTGATTAAATATAACAGTTTGTTTCAAAAGATGCACATTTTTATGGAAAAAATGGCTTTATTAAAAGTAAAATTGCCCATAAAAGGTAAAAATCAGTTTAAACTTATATGAAAAGATTAAATTCTATTAATTATGTGAACTGACCACACAGAATATGAAGAATATCAAAAACTGCAGCTGTCTACGGTAGTCAGATATCAGCACAATGACACGCTCGGCAAAATATCGTCTAATTATAGTTATCGAAAAAAAAAAAATAGAGTTATCTTTTCTTTTTTTTTTTTTCTAAAAGTATATTTTTCAGTCACATGTATGCAGATTTATCATAAACAGCTAAAAGGATTCCTATCAGTGGCCATCCATCACAAAACCTAACATCTACCACAGTTTATCAAAACGTTGCAATTCGAGCATTTCAGTCAAATTTATGCAATTTATGCAATATTTCAAACGTTAACCCACAAGAGAAAATCAACCCTCCATAACAGTTCAAAATCAGCCCAATTCCATGCAAAAAATGTGGATTTGGCAATCCTGCAATGGCGTCTGATTTCCTTCGTTCTAGCAGCGGCCCGCCTGTGACTAAACTAACCCGGCCGAAGGCAGTTGACTACACTGAGTGTGGACCTGCCCTGTAGAGATCGGCCCATAGAGAAAGAGCTGTCTGTCACTCAGAGGTGTTTTGTAGAGTCGGCACGGCTCTGTGCCATTATCACCGATGCGGAGACTGAGCCGACATTGCCACATTTCTGCTGGAATCGGCCTGAATGTGTTTGCTATCTGGGGAGCCTGCTGCTTTTAGATTTTGGGAAGCACTTCCGGTTTGGGGAATTTACACTCAAAAAGACCAAAACGAATCATTTCAGTTTGACTTTCAGGCGTCAGGAGAATGATGAAAGGCTCTGTGTTTTAATGTGACGTGCTGTAACAGTAATGCCTGTGGCACGAGCTCTTCTCAGTCGCTGTATCTTTTCATCTGGATTGTTTTCTCTTTTGCTTTGTATTCTGCTGTAACAAAACAGGCAACATATACTGTGCATTAGTGATTTAATTTGGCCTACTGATCAATTCCATGAATAAGTCACTTAATGCACTGAATAATTTCTTTGTATTTGTTTCTTTTCCGGTTTGTTTTCTCACAGTTGCTTTAAAATGTCATTTTCTTTCACTTCTGATCCCTATTAACAGTGTTTACTGGAATGTTTGTAAAGCAGGTGCAGGGCTCGCAAAATTTGAAAATTACTGGTAGTTATTCTGTAGTTATGTGCTCAGTGGTAGAGCATTGCATTAGCAACGCAAAAGGTCGTGGGTTCAATTCCCAGGGAACACACATACTGATAATTATTTATACATATACATATATATATATATATATATACACACACACACACACATATCCAACGAGTCGTGAATTGTGCGGATCCATGTGCAAAGCTTTATTAAACAAAGGCAGCACACAGCAAAGCATAGTCAAAAAATCCGTTAAACTACAATTCAATTTCCCCTCAGGTAAACACGACTTGATTGGCTCACTTAATCCAAAACAGAAAATGTTTTTTAATGCAGCAAAGGGAATCCTATACGCTAGCTCACAGAATTGAGTGATGTACTCTTCAATAGATGAACTCCCTTGTCGTAGATCGAGCAGCTGGTAGAATGGGTCTGTACCTGACCAGGGTTCCTTAGAAAAGTCGCTGAATCGTTGTGGGACTGAGTATTCTGTTACGTTGCCAACAAGTGAAACGTGCGGATCCATGTGCAAAGCCTTAAACAAAGACATGGTCAAAACACAGGCAGGGTCAAACAACGGCAAGCAGGTATGGCATGGGCAAGACACTGAGTAATGCTAGGACAAGTGTGGATCGATGATCGGCAAGCAATTTCCAACAAGGCAAGGCAGAGAGATAATCCAGGTAAAAGGGCAATAATCCAGGTGAGGCATAAACAGAGTCTGAACGGTGAGACAGGGGTGAATACAGGGAACACAGACTAGAAAACAACAAACAGGTTCCATATCGCAGCTAACACTAGGGGAGTGATAAACGCAGAACAATACTGGGAACAGAACGGCAAGGCAGCTAGCGCTAGAAGAGAGCTATACGCAGATCAATACTTGGCAAACTATGAACGGAAGTCCAATGTTTATATAGAGTGTGTGATTGTGCAGTAGTTCTCAGGTGTGAGCGTGTGGTCAGTGCAATCAGCTGTGTCGTCAGTGCAGCATCACGCGGCAATCAGCTTCGCGGCAGCATCACGTCAGACTCAGAGTATTCACACTGGAAGCGTTTGTTCAGCGTCACAGCAGCGGCTCCAAAGCGATATTTCTTTACAAAGACAACTATAAATTTGTTGTTAGAAGTTGGTCAGTTATAAATTTGAAAGTTTTGAAGTCTTGGGGATTCGCGTGTAAATGGTAAACAACATCATTCAGTCATAATATATATACACTTTTACCCATAATCTCCATTTCTTATAGAAGCTGTCAATATGCTTTATGTAAATTACTTGTGATTAAGCTCCATTTTTGTAACTGATCGGGAGAAATGTGAATTATTCGTTGGATTTTAAACGAATCCTTATAGGCTAAGTAAGAATGTCAAAATGTTTAAGTTATTATTTAGAACTGAATAAAAAAAAAAAAAAATAGGCTATGTTCCTGCTGAAAAAAACAGCTAAAACCAGCCTGGCCAGGATGGGAGACCAGCTTGACCAGCTATGGTGGTGGTCAGAGGCGGACAGTAGCGAAGTAAATTTACTTGAGTATTGTACTTAAGTACACTTTGAGTATTTGTACTTTACTCGAGTATTATTTTTTCTGGAAACTTGTTACTTTAACTTCACTACATTTGAAAGACAAATATTGTACTTTTTACTCAACTACATTTATATCAAGGTCCCCAAGTAGAAAGTCGTTATATGTAGCAGTTTTTACAAAGAGTGCATTTTCAGATTCACTGAACCCTTTTTTTCTGCGAAAATCTGGCCTGTGATCTGCCGGGACCTTCCTGTGTTGCCAAGTCTTACAGTATTTCTAAGCCTGCAGTTTTCCGCCTAGCTTTGAATGGAAATTTGGCTGATATTTTTATGCAAATCTGGCAACCTCAGGATCTTCCCCACTAAACTAATGTAAACGTCCGTGCTACTGCACAGCTAAAAGCGCTCTAAAAAGGCATGTGTGAACTCATTAAAGCCCTTTGGAAAATTAACCATGTTTTTACTATAGTAACCATAACTATGGTATTTGCAGTAAAATCACAGTATCCACAAATTTACTATTTACTATTATCTCACTATAGTAACCTATAGTTTGTTTTCTTTTCAATGTTTGCTTTGTTTGCCTAAAATGAACCATATCATAGACTTTGAAAAATAACTTTGTAACTTTTAAACAAGTAGTAAAATGAGTTCAATGTAGCTGTAGGAGTGTTAGATAAAAATAAAGATGATCATCTTCCTTCAGTTGTTCCCTTTTAATGTGTTTTGTAACATAAAAGCTCTTAATTCCAAAGATAATACAAGCTAATCAGTGTATTCAGTAGGTTGCATTAGTGGCATATGGTATTGTAAACAACAATATGACAATGCATTTACTTTTTACTTTTAATACTTAAGTACTTTTAAAAACATGTACTTCCGTACTTTCACTTAAGTGAAAATCTGTCTTTACAACTTTCACTTGTAGTGGAGTAGTATCTGTACTTTCACTCAAGTAAGGAAGTTGTGTACTTTGTCCGCCTCTGGTGGTGGTTGAGGACAGACCCCCCCACATGATTAAAGTGCTTTGGGTGTATAGCAATACACAAAGCGCTATATAAATGCATCATTCATTCATTCATTCATTCATTCATTCAACTATTTCCAGCTTAAACCAGCTAAAACCAGCTTAGGCTTTGTTTGTTTTTGGCCGAATGTCAGTATGTTTCATGTGCATTATGGTGTCTATAGCTCCTGAAAATAAATAAAGGGCGCAAGTTTGTCATGTCAATCATAAGTGAACACGTGTTTTTACAGAATACAATATTTACAGAAGCTGTCAGTAATGAATAACTTATGTAGGCCTACTGTATATACTCCATTGTAAGATCCTAAGCAAGATGAATTTCGTTGTGAGTTTGATAAAACGCTTAAAATTATTATTTTCTTATGGCAATTAAAAATGAAAAACAAGTTAAAATGGGTAAATCTTCTATACATATTTTTGATTGTTCATTTTCCTTCCTGACATACTCCAATTTAAAGCCCTTCACGGGCCTCAAATTTAGGCCTAATTTAGGAGATGAATCCACACTGATGCAGCACTGACACAGAAAACACTAGTTTATTAGCAAGTAATTCAAATATCTCCTTACTATTTCCCTCGGACACATTCATGGTAATTACTTTTGCTGGGGCTTTACGGCAAGATTTATTGCGTGTATTTGAACGCAGAACAGCTGCGCTGACGGCTCAATCGCTGCTGCAGGACACTAAACACCGTCGAGCCGCTCTTCACAGTCGCGGCACAGTCTCGTGTTGTTTCCACCAGCGCAGTGATTTTTTTTTCAAATCACTAATTGATAATAATAATAATAATTCCTTACATTTATATAGCGCTTTTCTAAGCACTTGGCTTAGACACTGATGGATGTCTAAAATATAAAAATAAGGAGAAAACTAAAACAGGCCCGAGGCCCGGCCCTCGTCTGAACTATGACGTGAAAATTGGCCCGAAGCCTGGCCCTAGGGATGTAAAAAAAGTCGGGGCCCGTCGGCCCGGGCCGAAATGCAGGGCTCTACTCCAATTCATCTTAAAACACACTGGACATGCTTATTCTGTGCATTTTTAGCACGTTTTGTGTGAAATCAGATTTATTTTGTCCATCAAAAGTGCGCTGTCACTTTAATTGAGCGTGAGCGGCGCAGCAAAAATAGATTCGGTACTGAAACCATCGCTGCAGCGCTGCTCACGCGACGCTCACGCGACGCTCCTGCTCGACTCTCATGCGCTGCTCCTGCTCCCAGTGTGAATACACTCATTTGTTAACATGGGCGCCAAAAAATACACGCTGCTCACGCGTGTATTTCTCCTGTAATAGTGTAATTCTCTATCTGGCCAGACAAAATCAGCAGTTTAAATCTAGGCTGCAGCAGAGTCAGATTGTGCAGAGGACTCATCTGGTTCCTGTGGTATTGTCCCGATGGCCGACTAGGAGATGAGGTCTTCACTGGGGATCTGTCTCTGGAGCTCATCTAGGTGTCCTGATCTCTGCTGACATTCAGGGCTGTAGAGGTCATCTCTAGGTGCTGATCCACCATCTGACCTGGATACAGTCTGGATCTGGGTGGCTACGGTGATCTCAGAATAAGAAAGAAACAGACTAATATTAGTGAAAAAAAGTTATCAGGTGTCAGGTAGCTAGCTTGAAACCAGTGGGGCTGTCGGTAAGAACAGGTCCAGTCTAGTCAAACCAGGTATAGGAAAGTTTATTATACATCCAAGGAGGTTTTGTGCATTTAGAGGTGTGGGTGTGCGTGTGGTTTCTATAAAGGGAATAGATACATTTTAGTTTACCAATAAAGTGTGCCAAATCAGGTACAAGGCAACCACAATGTTACATCAACTGCTCTTTAGATAAATAAAGTACATGCCTAAACAGAAACTAGAGCAATCATGAAAATAAACATTAAGCCAAACTTAAGTTATACAAAATATTCAAGCATCAAACAAAGGCCATGGTCAATTACGCACACACAGGAAAAACACAGAAAGGAGTAAAACTCAGTCCTCTGCACTGTGTAAACACATGCAACAAATGGCAAGCTGTGGACACAGGTGCAGCTAATAAAGTCTGAGAGGTAGCTCTAATTGGCTTGAGTTTGGGTGGATGGAGCTTGGAGCTAACAGGGAACTGAACAGACTAAGAGGGGTGTGACACTGCATTGAGGGTGCAGATTAGAGACAAAAACTTCTTAACAATTAGCGTAGATGCCATTCTTCTAATGATGAGACAAGTACATTGGGTGTTTTGGGAAGTGTTTCCGGTTCCAGTTGACCTAATTAATGCAGCCTAACAATCCTTTATCTGATTTGAATTATAGAAATGTGTCAGTGTATTATGTGTATGCCAGGGTAAAGAGATGGGTCTTTAATCTAGATTTAAACTGATAGAGTGTGTCTGCCTCCCGAACAGTGTTAGGTAGATTGTTCCAGAGTTTGGGCGCTAAATAGGAAAAGGATCTGCCACCCACAATTGATTTTGATATTCTACACTGGTAAAACTGATGTGTTAGATTTACTTAAAATATATATGCACCATTTTTGCATCACACTTTTTAAGTAAACCCTACTTGGAACAATTTTGCTTAAAATAAACAAGATAATCCTTTGTAATATGAATTTAAATATTTGAGTTCACTCAGTATTCTTTACTTAAAACATGCAAAATGATATAATCTACTAAGTAATTTCAAGATGTGTTAACTTAACATTTAAACTAATTTACATTAAAAATATAATTAATTGAGTTCAACCAAAATAACATTTTAACTTATTTTAGATCTTCAACTATTGGTCTGCTTACTGCACTGCTACATTTCACTCAGTCATGGTTTATACAATTTACTTAATCAATGTTGCACTGGGGGATAAAAAACTTGCTATTAAATCATGTGGTTGTTACGTGCGGATATGTGGTTGTGGCATTGATGAAAGTAGATATACCGGAGTGATGAGACGACAAACAGCTTCAACTCACTTTCCATTTATTTAAACGTAACTTAACTTAAACACAGACAAAGACAAGGGGAGAACTGAGGACTTTTAAAGGAGGGAGAACAAAAGAGCAAACTAAATAAGCCTAGTGTCATTTCTTCAGTGTTGTCATGAAAAGATATAATAAAATATTTACTAAATTGTGAGGGGTGTACTCACTTCTGTGAGATACTGTAGAGCTGAGTATCCTCAGCATAACAGTGAAAGCTAACACCATGTTTCCTAATGATATCTCCCAAGGGTAACATGTAAAGCATGAAAAGTAAGGGGCCTAGTACTGTGCCTTGAGGTACTCCATACTGCACTTGTGATTGATATGATACCTCTTCATTTACTGCCACGAATTGATGGCGTTCAGATAAGTAAGATTTGAACCATGCCAGTGCACTTCCTCTAATGCCAACGCAATTTTCAATTTAAAGAATGTTGTGATCGATAGTGTCAAAAGGATCTGCCACCCACAAAGGATCTGCGGTGCTAAGATCTAGTAGCACTAATAGAGAGATACAACCACGATCAGATGATAAGAGCAGGTCATTTGTAACTCTAATGAGAGCAGTCTCAGTACTATGATACGGTCTAAATCCTGACTGGAAATCCTCACATATTTCATTTTTCTCTAAGGAACATAGTTGTGATGATACTACCTTTTCTAATATCTTTGACAGAAAAGGGATATTCGAGATCGGTCTGTAATTAATTATTTGGGGTCAGGTTGTGGTTTTTTAATGAGAGGCTTAATAACAGCTTAATAACAATAACATTGTGACTGAATCAGCTGTTAAATTGAAGAAAAAAATACAGCTAATAATTTGTACCGGTCATGAGACATCACGCACTCTGTAATAGTTTGAGGTCGAGCACATGATCACAGTCTAATGTGTGACTCAACATCGCCGCAGCTCATAGACATGTCTCTGATCGTGGAAATGCTTCTTGACCATCTGAACTGGAGCCCCACATAACCACATCTAGCACATCTCCTTTATCTGACAGACTCCTTTCAGTGTCTGCTGATGAGATGAATCAGGTGTGTTTGATGGAGACAGCACTGGGGCTCCAGGAACAGGCTCGGGAAGCACTGCTTTACTGACAGATCAAGTGCACTCACTCGTCCTTTCCTCCAACAGGGAGTTTCGGACTCGGAAGCCCAATTATGAGAAGTACTGGACATCAGTGTGTGTCAATGTTTTGGAGCATCGCTGTGATTTCACTGGAGCTGATCTGCATTACAATGGCTTATATCTGCTGCGTGTGTGGGCCAACACATCACAGCAGACCTCCGGCTGGGTCCAGATCAGATTCTGTCCTAGTAAACAAGGTGAGCTGTCTGTCTGTCTGTCTGTTAGTAGTCTGTATGTCAGTCTGTCAGTGTCAGTACTTTGTCTGTCAGTACTCTGTCTTTGTCATTCTGTCTGTCTGTTCCTGGCACTGGCGTTTGATTCTTTGATGCTGACCCTGGCTCTTTTCTTCTGCTCTCAGCTGCTTTAGGTCCTCCCTCCAGTGTGAAGCTGAACTCGGATAAAGAATATCTAGAGATCATCATCACCGACCCTCTGAGAAGCACTAACCAGTCCATGAAAACTTTGCTGGACGACAGGTTGAGCTACCTCATCCAGTACTGGAGGCGCTCTGAAGATCCTCAGGTATATGTGCACACTCGCGCCGAAAGCTCTCACATGGGTTTCAGCAGAAGCTGCGTGTGGATACTGTCAGAATGTGGCGTCTGCTGAGGACTAGTAGAAGCTGTGAACACAGCAGCATTTCAAATTATCTTCAGTTTCAATCTCAGAACTGCTGCTAAGTAATGTGACCACATCCTGTAGAAAGATGGTGGTTTCTGATCTCAAACCAGATTCATTCCTCTCAAAATGTTTATAGTTAAAACTATTGTCTCACACACACTGGGCTCCAATAGTCTGTGAACGTGTGGGAACTGTTCTCTTTTTAAAGCTTTAAATAAAATTTTGGGACTTTGAAAAATGTAAAACAAAGAAGAAATAGTTTCTAAATATTACATTAACTGCTAAAATTTTAGTTTGTGTTTTTGTTTACTCATAATAATGTCTAATGATGATTATTATTATTTAGATATTCACCAGTTTCATCAAGTGTAAGTGAAGTATCAGGCTTCTCACAGCGCACTGAGAGGTGAACTCACACTAGTCTGCAGGTTTGTGTTTCACCGGTGCTGTGTGTAAAGGGTAATTGTTGCATAGCATCATTTGATGAGCAGTATCAGTGTCTATTTGTGCTGCTTAGTCATCAGAGAGTTTGAGTGTTTCCCCATCTCACGGGTGAATGGTTTCATTATATCATGAGATGTGCCACAAAACAAAATGTTCACATCAGTTAAACCTTCTTATTTTACGGCCATGACTGCTGTGTTTTCAATGCAGTATTACTGTATAGATGGCACTGCTGAGTGACATCATTTCCTGCTCTGACTGTCCCTGCAGATGGCTAAAGTCCTGGAGACGAAGAACAAAGTGGTGACGCTGACTGAGCTGGACAGACAGACGTGGTACTGTGTGAGAGTTCAGAGCCGTGATGACTTCTATAAGAAGAGCAGTGTCTTCAGCGACACACACTGCACACGCACTGAAGGTCAGCAGCTCCGTCACACACACACTTCCATCATGTCAGATTGAAGAAAATATGTGTAACATGCAGCCACAGAAGGAAAAAACAGTGCTCCAGCGGCACGACTTAACCTCAAACATCTGGCACTGTACCTAGTAAAGGCTACCGTTTTGGGAAAATGATTCATTTAATAAATGTCATAAACTCGTACCTGTGAGTTCTTGTAAGGAATTAATTCTCATAAATGTGGATGAATAACCATGTAAATTCCTTACATGTATGGATGACGTTACATAAAGCTGAGTCAGTGCTTACGGTGGCAAGTGAATCTTCTGTCAGACGAATGTGTGTGTGTCATACAGTGACACTACGACTGAACACTGTGTGTGATTTCAGGTCAGATGCTGTACTGGCAGATATTCCTGTACTTCCTGATTTCTCTGCTGCTGTGCTTCCTGCTGCTGCTGCTGTTCTTCTGCTTCAAGAAGATGTTTCCGCTCCTCAAGAACACCTTCTGCCCGGCCATTTGACTCCCGGATCACATTCAGGAGGTACAGAACATTTATACTCTGTTACCTGCTTCAAATTCATCTGATATTGTATGGTTTCAAATACATTTGATGCGTCTCAGGTCAGTTTCTGCATTTTAGTAGTTATGTGTAGATGAACTGATTATCCAAATACATTTATCAGCTCTCTTCAGGAAAAAAGACAGAAGATGGAGTAGAGAGCCATTGAATGAATTTTATATTTTACATGTACAGTATGATGTATGGTCTCCTGACTCATTATTGCTGCATATAGTAGGATTAGGGTTATTTCTCACCTATCTCTTTGTATCAGCTGGTCCTCTGTTGTTCCAAGTGTTTTTTTTTTTGTTTTGTTTTTTTCTTCTTTAATTGGGTGCTCCTGGCCCTTCTAGTCATATATCAAAAGTTTACCCTCTCTGTAAAACACAGTTAAGTGCATTTTTATCAGTCAGTCAGTCAGTCAATCAATCTATCAATCAATCACATTTATTTATATAACACGTGTTGGCTTTACATATCAGGACCTAACACATTCATAGGATTGTAAAATAAATACAAAATTAAGTAGAGTCAAATACAAGTGAAAAAATGAGTCGTTAAATGATATTTAAATGCATCAAGAGTAGCACAAGATCTAAAATGAAGAGGTAAGCCATTCCATAATTGAGAAGCTGCAACAGAGAATGCCTTTTGATTTTAACTAAGATTTAACTGAAACCTCTGTACAGACCTTAATGGCCTAGAGGACATGTGTAACTGAAGAAGTTGGGTGCCAACCCATTTAAACCATTAAAAACAAATAACTTATTTTATTAGATTCTGAATTTTACTGGAAGCCAATGGAGGGTTGTTAATACAGAGGATAAATTTGCATATTTCTTTGTCCCAGTCAAAAGCCTAGCATCACCATTTTAAACCAACTGCAGGCGTGAAATGATGACGTGTAACTATAGTCCAGTCTGGATGTAATAAAAGCATGCATAACAACTTCCAAATCCTTAAAAGACAAAAAAGGATTCAATGTTTCTGATTTGAGAGGATCTACTTGCAGGGTTCCTATGGGATTTGGAAAAGTATGGAATTTGATTTAAGTATTTTCCAGGTCTGGAAAAGTTTTTTTTTCATTATTATTTTTTTTTTCATGTTTCATGCCAGCTGTTTATTGATTCTTTATTGATCACCAAATATGACTGAATGAATTCAAGGTGCACTATTTTTATTATGCAAAATGCAGGTTATAAGCATTTTGGGTTTCTTCACACTATATTCTTTGCACCGTATTACATAACCTCAAGGACTTTGCAAAAATAAAAAATATACAGACTTTTATGTGCGCACAATGAACCATTAAATTTAGCATATAGGCAGGGGCGGACTTAACCAATAAGCGAGGTAAACGGCCGCTTAGGGCCCCGATGAATCAAGGGGCCCCGTCTGATATTCGCGAAACATGCTTGGCAATTGCACCCGTATGTAGCCTATTTGTGTAATGGAGAGTCAAATGTTCACTCACCACTCATAACGGCGAGTTTTTGTCAGGTGCAGAGTTCTGCAAGCTTGTGAATCCTCTCATTATAACAACGTGTAGATAAGATGTAAATAAGAGATTCATTGTGCAGAGAGCTTATTAACGGAAAGTCGTGAGATCGCGATGAACTGAAGTGAGTGACAGCTTTTAGTGATTAGAGACGAAGCGCTCTTTGCACGCATTCTAAGCTGTTTTTACTGTCTCAGAACAGATATATTCACCTCAGTAAAGAAATTATTGTGTTTCAAGTCATAATTTTATTTGTCTTGATGTTTCAAAATGACTCTCTTGTGTGCTTTTCCTAGGCGCGCCAACGCGAAATGAATGCAAATGAACTATAAACTAAAAACGCGTATAAATGCACGAATGCAATGACTGGAGATTTTCGCTTAATAGATTAGATTTTCGATTTGTTTCTCGGCAAACCCTATCGTGTACCTTAAGAATAGTTGGAATATGGAATGAGCTGCATGGGATAATTTTTATGACATTTTAATCCTTTTTGTAAAAAGAAGTTTACAATTCATTAAATTGACAAGTGCAAGCATTTTTTTAATATAATGTCTTCTTTGGTGATCCGGAAAAAAAAATAAGGTAGCTTAATATGGCTTTAGAATAGCATCAGGTTGACTAATTATTTAGGCTACTTAAGTTATGAAGGGATAGCCTAATAGTTATAATAAATAATAATTATAGCTATAATGAGAGAGAGCCAGCGAGCAAAATAAGGGTTAGGCGTAAAAGAGCATATAGTTATTGTGTTGGGGCCCCGTACCTCAAATATGCCCCTGCATATAGGACAATTCACACTGAGCCTGTTGTCAACCCATTTTGCGGTGTGGTTTCTTGGCCGCCACAGAGTATGCGTTACCTAAGGCCTTGAAATATGGCATACTGCCCCAATGAAAGCCAAATCTTAAAGGGTTAGTTTACCCAAAAATGAAAATTCTGTCATTAATTACTCACCATCATGTCGTTTCAAACCTGTAAGACCTTCGTTCATCTTCGGAAAACAAATTAAGATATTTTTGATTAAATCTCAGAGCTGTCTTGACCCTGTATAGACAGCAAGGCAACTGCAATGTTCCCAAGTCCAGAAAAGTAGCAAGGAGATCGGTAAAATAATCCATGTCACATCAGAGGTTCAACTGTAATTTTACGAAGCTCCAAGAATACTTTTTGTGTGCAAAAAAATAAAAAATAACAACTTTATTCAACAATTCGTCTCCTCTGTGTCACCCTAGCGCCATTTTGGAGAGTATGACGACATGAGGGTGAGTAATTAATGAAAGAATTTTCATCTTTGGGTGAACTAACCCTTTAAACACTTTTTTACAGTACCAGTCTTTTTTATAGACCTTTGAATCTGACAAATGTTATGCCATCAGTCCATTTCGTGTCATGGTCTCTCTGCCGTCACAGAGGATGTGTTAAATTGGACATCAGGCCTTGATATTAGAGGTACTATCATAAGAAAAGCAAACTTTTGAGCTGGTAGATCTCTGTAAATTCATGTGCATCCATGCTCTCGTTTTATTCATAGTACGATGGCAGTGATGCACAAAGGAAATAGATTATATAAAACTGAAATTGTAATGCATAAGCATGCAAAACATTACCATGCACATGTGAATAGTTTCTCAAGGGCACAAAAACAAACAAACAAAAAAAAAACATACAAAATGTGCAGAGTGGGGGTCCCCAGGACCAGGACTAAAGCCCAATTTATACTTCTGCGTCGGACCTACGCTGTAGCCTCTACGCCGTAAGCTGTGCGTCAGTTTTAATTTATACTTCTGCTTCGACGTCCGCGTCGACGTGCAGTACACATGCGGACCGATAGTCTGCAGTGTCCACAGGCATGTTGCTTGTGAACCCGCAGTATCATGGACAAAGCCGAAGAAGAAGCGGCTCGTCGGAGAAGCCGTGACAGCGGCAATTAAATATCAAATCATTGCGTTAAATCGTTATTTAAAACTACAAAAAGGGGACAACAACGGAACAGGAGAAGATGGCATTCTTTCAATCTCCACAAGGCAAGTACCACGGCAGATCAACATTGTTTGTCGCGGACAACTACTGATGTAATGCTGTAGTATAATAAATGATAAGACACTTGTGTCACGGATCAGTCAGGCCCTTCACTCCACCAATCACATCGTTCCACATCCTCCGAGTATTAATCACACTCACCTGCACCTGATCACCATGCCAATCACCAGCACTATAAAGGATCACCACACACACACTTCAGCGTCCGATCTCGTCATTGCTACGTGGACTCAACCTCTTGGTATCCTGTATCAGAAAAGACCATAGCCTTCCGAGAATCTAAGAAATACTTACCCTGTCTGACTTACCTGCTGTGTTCTCCCACCTTGTGTCCTCCTCTCTTCCTAGAGCTCCGTCCTCGAAGTGTGTGTGTGTCTCCCCGGATCGATCCTGTCTCGTCTCCCCGTACGCCTGAGGAAAAGAGAAGAATCATCAGCACATCATATAATCCGTTTCATTACCATTCTGAAGTCACCTACTCACCTTGCAAGAATCCAAAAGTCACTTGAGTGTCTCACCTGTTTTAATAAACACCTATTTCTCTTTTACCATCTTCGTGTCTGAGTCCATCCATAACAACTTGTTCTTTGCTTTGCTTTATTTTAAATAAGAAGGTGTAGTATTAAACTATATTAAAGTGTTCATAAACGCACACAAAACTCAAGTGAGGGAGGGGTTCTAGCAGACCAATCACAGCGCTTGCGGTCCGCGTAGAATTGACACGCTGTTAGATTTTTGGAGAGGTGCACGTCAGGTACGGTGCAGGCCTGTGCGTCTCTGCGTAGGCTATGGCGTAGGATCGACGCAGAAGTATAAATTGGGCTTAAGAACCACAGAAGAGGCCTACTTGATTAGTTAGTTAAAGGTTTGGATCAACTCGGAGGGCCAAACACTAACACTTTAGTCTTTGATTCATTCAGGTGAAGAAAACTGGCTGCCATCCACTCCTTATCATTAAAACAACTAAAGAAGGATTGTAGATCCAAACTGTCCCCCACCTTTAAAGGAAGGTAAAGCTGAGTGTCATCAGCATTGGCTGATATTTGTCAGAAACGCATCATCTCTGAGGCAGCATATAGATGTTCAATAATACTGGACCCAATATAGATCCTTGAGGGACCCCACATTTTGTTATAGACCATTTCAACGGCTATTCAGCTGTTTAAGGAAGTGACGTCTTTGGTCCTCAGACGTTTCCGGTTAGTGTTCGAGCGCATTCAAAACAATAGCGGCAGGCGCTTGATGCACAGTGGGATTGCGATAATTTATTTAATCCTGCTGTTTAAAATGTCAAAATTAAAATTGAGATCCTTGTTGCTCGATGGTTGGGTGCTCCCTCTGGGCTGGAACTAACGTTAATTTATAAATAATCGGAAATTAAAGGGTTTAGATTTCCGAGAAACATGCCTGGATTGCTGCAGTGAAGCGAGAAGCAGAATAGCAACTAGGGCTGCAACTAACGATTATTTTGATAATCGATTAGTTGGCCGATTATTCTTTTGATTAATCGGATTTAAAAAAAAATTTTTTTTTTAAAGTTTATTGACAAAAAACACACTATTACACATTCTGTCCAATGTCCTTCAAACAAACGTCCCAACTGAATGCTATGAAAACATACAGTGCTTAACAATTTATTACACCACCTGTAATAATAAAGAGAAAACACAAATATTTTGGGAATCTGTCAAAAAAAATTTAAATAAAAAAAAAATGTTAGTCATTTATTGGGCAAATAAAAAACTGAAACAACCAAATCAGCGTATACGACAGCGTGTTCCAGTTCCTGCCAATATCCAGCAACTTCGCACAGCCATTGAAGAGGAGTGGACCAACATCCCACAGGCCACAATCAACAACCTGATCAACTCTATGCGAAGGAGATGTGTTGCACTGTGTGAGGCAAATGGTGGTCACACCAGATACTGAATGGTTTTCGGACCCCCCGGACCCCACCAATACAGTAAAACTGCAAATTTTAGAGTAGCCTTTTATTGTGGCCAGCCTAAGGCACACCTGTGCAATAATCATGCTGTCTAATCAGCATCTTGATATGCCACACCTGTGAGGTGGATGGAGTATCCGGGCATGCAGATGAGCTTCCCTGAGACGGTTTCTGACAGTTTGTGCAGAAATTCTTTGGTTATGCAAACCGGTTGTTGCAGCAGCTGTCCGGGTGGCTGGTCTCAGACGATCTTGGAGGTGAAGATGCTGGATGTGGAGGTCCTGGGCTGGTGTGGTTACACGTGGTCTGCGGTTGTGAGGCCGATTGGATGCACTGCCAAATTCTCTGAAACGCCTTTGGAGACGGCTTATGAACATTCAATTCACGGGCAACAGCTCTGGTGGACATTCCTGCAGTCAGCATGCCAATCGCACGCTCACTCAAAACCTGCGACATCTGTGGCATTGTGCTGTGTGATAAAACTGCTCATTTTAGAGCGGCCTTTTATTGTGGCCAGCCTAAGGCACACCTGTGCAATAATCATGCTGTCTAATCAGCATCTTGATATGCCACACCTGTGAGGTGGAGGGAGTATCTCGGCAAAGGAGAAGTGCTCACTAACACAGATTTAGACAGATTTGTGAACAATGTTTGAGAGAAATAGGCCTTTTGTGTACATAGAAAAAGTCTTAGACCTTTGAGTTCAGCTCATGAAAAATGGGGGCAAAAACAAAAGTGTTGAGTTCATAATTTTGTTCAGTGTATATTATAGCACTAGAAATAGCCAACTACTGTTAAAGAGCTAACCAAAAGGCCTACAGAAAGCTAAAAAAAAAATGACTTTGGTAATCACCAATGCTGTTAGTTTAGAGCAGCAGTGGCAAAAACCTTACATAATTTGTTAAAAACCTTACATAAATTTGTTTTAATACATTTGTTAAGCATTGTATAAAGTGAATCTAGTTTAAATATATATTAAAAATTAAAGTTAGTAAAGACGAATAAAAACACAAACTCAGTGTTAACCAGCAGGTAAGAGTAATGTTCTGCAGGAACACGTTCACTTTGATCACAGTCACCATCTTACTATCATTTCTACTGTGTTTCGTCTGTCTGCGCGTGTGTGCGCCAGTGTTGTACCGAAATCCAACCCCCCTCAAGTGCATGCACCTCACACATTAATATGCAGCAACTTTAAATGCATTTTGTCTGGCTTTTCTTCGTTTTTTTTACTGAATGTTTTTCGTTGTTCCACCCAGCAAGCACCAAGGAGTCTACATGGAAGTGTTGTCGATATTTAAAGTAATAAGCAGAAATTTAAGAATAAAACTGCGATTTGGCAAAATAAAATGCATATTGCATTGAATATTCTGCTGCATGAAGATACATTGCTGTTGTAATTTCTTATTAGTTCAATCCGTGAGTAAACACTGAATTACTCTGCCCATTGAACTTGCAAAGGAATGTTATAAAGAATAATAATAGTTAATTGCATTTGTTTCTCACATATGTGTTTATATATACACAAATAACAAGCTGTATAACGAGGCAAATAAATGTTTGCAATGTAACACACTTTTTATGAGGCATGTGACATCAAACAAATAAAATAAAATTATGACCAAATTCTTATTATAGCAGTGACAATTGATTAAAATAAATAAATAAATAACACATTTACATGCGTGTTTGTAGGCTAGCTATTAGGCTCTTATTTTTCATTCATTCGTTCATTCATTTAAACTTATGTTATGAATAGACTATATGTTATGCCTTTTTTGTGCATATAATAATTGCTATGTAGTTTACATCCTCCTTTTTAAGCTGTGCTACACCCCCTGACCAGCACAGGTTAACAAGGTCACAGACTCACCAGACTTATTTGATCGCATCCCTCCTTTGTACATGGATAACTCCAATAACATGCATTCAATCCTTGTCTAAACTCAAATTTAAAACAAAATTTCTGTTTTTTTTTTGTTTTTTTAGGTCAAAGGATGGAAATGCACCAAAATCAAATGGCACCAACTGAGTCATGCTACCGCAGGTGCTGAAGTAAAACTTTAAATTTTCCTTTGAAATGTTTAAGCTGCTGCATAAACTTCCCATTGAGACGGGATATCACTGAAATAAATTTTTAAATGCCTTTTTCCAACAAACCTGATTAAATATAGCATACAATAGAAAATATTTATATTTCTTATCCAACCATAATTGGACAATTTCTTCACATTTATAACATTTAGCTTTTGTGCACTGATCAGTACTATATTGTCACTGTTACCTTGTTATTGCACTGTTTTCTTTGAGAATTAAAAGTGCTGACATGTGTGCTTTGTGTAGTCCTTTCATATTAATTATTATCTGTTTAACAGTGTACCGTAACCAATGTATATGGTTACAGTAAAGTCCAGTTGGACAAAATTCCCACAGTGTGTAATCTCCCGCTCTATTGACATAAGAAATATACACAAACTGAAATACAAACTAAAGAAAATGCAAAAGGCTCAGAAAGTAATACAAAATAAGATTCAAAATATATCTGACACTAAATTCACAAAAGAAAATGTTCACTTTGATAAATAAAATAAAGAATAATCCACTTAAACAATGAGTACAAACAAACATTTACAAACAAACAAAAAACACCTGTTAAACCGTAAAGAACTGGTTGTTTCTATATTTAAAGTAAATTTCTCATAAACATACTCTTCTTCACAAGTGGTATAATTAAATGGATTTACGTAAACTACCATTCCAAATATACTATGCTGATTGTGTATGCACAAAAGGACATTTTCCAAGGGAAAATGGTGCTGTCAGTCACTAGATAAATGGGGCAAACAAGGAAGTAGGGATGAAACCATAATTTTGTAAATAAGGTAGAGGGTAAAGAACAAATATTTATATATTTGTTCTTTTATATTGGAATATATTGGAATATTTTATTTTCCATAATTACAGTATCTCACAGAAGTTCAGCTTGTATAACAGTGTAAATTTGCTGTCCCCTCAAAATAACTCAACACACAGCCATTAATGTCTAAACCGCTGGCCACAAAGTACACTCCTAAGTGCAAATGTCCAAATTGGGCCCAAAGTGTCAATGTTTTGTGTGGCCACTAGGGATGTTCATTTTAACCGTTTAACTGTTAACCGACCGTTAAGAATTTTGACCGATTAATACAATCAGTTAAACGGTTTAAAGTCACTTATTTTATTTATTTATTTATTTCAGTAATTTATCAAGTTATTTTAAAAGGTTTAATGCATGTTTAAAATAAGCTACGCCTATAAAAAAATAATAATAATTAAAATAAAAAGTTTTTTAGAGAGAGAGAAAAAAAACATAAGTCGCCTAAATTGCATTTTATTATTTCATTCAGAAATAGGCCGACGCGAATTACAAATATTATAATAAACACTGTAAACATAGCTATGCTATTTTAGTTCCCCTCACTCCACAATAAATCCTTTCAATTAACAGTAGGCTATTTAGAAAAGAACAAGAATTAAAAATGTAAGAAGCTAGCGACAAACCAAAACGAATTAAGGCTAAAACGAAACTGAAATCAATGTTGGGTCTCTCGTTCGACACAAAATCAAATGTTTCTGTATTCGCGATGTATCTGAATGCCAAAATCTTATTTACCTTTTATGTACAGGCTTACTTCACTCGCGTTCCAATATCCACGTAAAACAAAATGTTTTGCATAACTTCACGGCGGTACGGTGATAACGCTTAACGGCACATATTTTACTACATATTTAAACTGAGCAGTGTTTTTTTTTTTTTTTTTTTCATATGTTTGACTGATTGTTTTTTTTTATATATAATGATAATGAACAGGCTGCATTGTCAAGGTGGAATGCTAACTGTGTGCATCGCTGGAGATATTTTCCCCCCTTCTAACAGTGGAAGCAACTACTCCTTTTAGTCACGAAGATAATCGGAATTGTAAAAGGTTAGGGTTGTTTGCTGCTTTTTGCGCATGTAAAATTAATCCCTGGAAAACAAATGTTAGTATTTTTAACGGGTCACAGACACTTATTCTTTCTAATTAAATTTTAGTTCTAATTTAAAATAATCTTGCCGGTTAACGGTTAATAATCGGTTAACGAGCGTTGATTAGGAAAAATAACCGAAATGAACATCCCTAGTGGCCACCATTATTTTCCAGCACTGTCTTAACCCTCTTGGGCATGGAGTTCAGCAGAGCTTCACAGGCTGCCACTGGAGACCTCTTCCACTCCTCCAGATCAGATGGTGGATCAGCACCAAGAGATGATGTCTACAGCCCTGATCATCAGCGGAGACCAGGACACCCAGATGAGCCCCAGAGACCTTGATTAAAATACAATAAAACTAAAAATGGTTCCCTCAATGAACTGTAGCTCCCCAGCGCCGGCAGCACTCATGCAGCCCCAGACCATGACTCTCCCACCACCATGCTTGACTGTAGGCAAGACACACTTGTCTTTGTACTCCTCATCTGGTTGCTGCCACACACGCTTGACACCATCTGAACCAAATAAGTTTATCT
The DNA here is from genome assembly GCA_036784905.1 of Acrossocheilus fasciatus. Lineage (NCBI taxonomy): Eukaryota > Metazoa > Chordata > Actinopteri > Cypriniformes > Cyprinidae > Acrossocheilus > Acrossocheilus fasciatus. The sequence continues at coordinate 286,441 of CM071946.1, read as the reverse complement.
TGGTCTCATCAGACCACAGGACGTGGTTCCAGTAATCCATGTCCTTAGTCTGCTTGTCTTCAGCAAACTGTTTGCAGGCTTTCTTGTGCATCATCTTTAGAAGAGGCTTCCTTCTGGGACAACAGCCATGCAGACCAGTTGGATGCAGTGTATGGTCTGAGCACTGACAGGCCGACCCTCCACCCCTTCAACCTCTGCAGCAATGCTGGCAGCACTGATACATCTATTTCCCAAACACAACCTCTGGATATGATGCTGAGCACGTGCACTCAATTTCTTTGGTTGACCATGGCGAGGCCTGTTCTGAGTGGAACCTGTCCTGTTAAACCGCTGTATGGTCTCGGCCACCGTGCTGCAGCTCAGTTTCAGGGTCTTGGCAATCTTCTTATAGTCTACGCCATCTTTATGTGGAGCAACAATTCTTTTCTTCAGATTCTCAGAGAGTTCTTTGCCATGAGGTGCCATGTTGAACTTCCAGTGACCAGTATGAGAGAGTGAGAGCGATAACGCCAAATTTAACACACCTGCTCCCCATTCACACCTGAGACCTTGTAACCATACCTGTCAACACTCCCGTTTTCCTGGGAGTCTCCCGTATTTCACACCTGTCTCCCGCCAAGCTCCCGATTTGTTATTTCTCCCGGGAAACTACAAACAAATATGTATTGCCCAAATCTAATACAAATAATAATCACATCAATATTTTATTCCAAGGTTGTACAGTTGCCAGATCTTGTATGAAACGCATCACCCAACGCATCACCTCACACAATCAACACAATACACAAATTTCAAACCATTTGTGACCTCAACCTGGCAACCTACAACCCAGTTGCGCTGTAGATTTCTGCGCAAGTAGTAGACGCGGGAAGTTGAATCAGTGGTAGAATAGAAGGAGAAGAGTCAGGTAGTGCTCCGGCGAAGAAAATATTAGTGTAAATTTAACAACAGCTGGACAGAAGAATTTAATCTCTTGTCTTGAAGCCATGTGAACAACAGCCAAGCCTTTTGCAAAATGTGTCACGCTAATTTTAATATCGGACACGGTGGGAAAAATATATCTCAACATATCTCAGCATATTAAATCACAGCGGCACGTTCGTGCAGCCGAGGCACAAAAGGGCAACACATACTATAAACACACAATGTTAATGTTATGTACAATGTTACAATGTAATGTAATATAATTTGTTCCCCGGTGTTCAACTGCTGTGCAATGTTTCGGTTTCATTTCTAAAAAAAAACAAAAAAAAAATTTAACAGTTATAATAATGATAAAAAGAAACAAGAGTAAGTCCCGTTATTATTATTTTTATCGTTATTAATAATTATTTATTATGTATGTACTTATGTGTAACACACTTTTCAGTGTTGTCACATGAAAAGATGTAACAAAATATTTACAAAAATGTGAGGGGTATACTCACTTCTGTGAGATACTGTATGTATGACAGTGTGTGTAAAGGACATATGGCTATACAGTATATTATACAGATGCTTAATATAATTTTTAATTTTTGTGGACCCTGAAGGCTATGAAATGTATCCAAGATACTAATAAAGTTAAAAGAAATCAGAACCCTAATTAGCTTTATTTGCCAAGTGTGCGCAAACACTCAAGGAATATGTTGTGTGTGTGTGTTTTTTTTTAAGGAGCTCTTGGTGTACACACAGACACAGACACGCACACACACATATATATATGTGTGTGTGTGTGTGTGTGTGTGTGTGCACCAAGAGCTCCTTAAAAAAAAACACACACACAACATATTCCTTGATATTCCTTATATATATATATATATATATATATATATATATATATATATATATAAAACATACATATACACATGCACACTCACACAGAGACACACAGACATACAAACCTGTCATGAGAAAATAAACATTTAAATAGTAAGACTTAACAATAAATAATATTGTACTTGAATCTGGAGCTTAAGATTTATGTACAGATGTTTGCATTATTTACTCTGGCTGTATAAAAAAATCTGTATATGCATTTACATAGTACTTCAGAGAGAGGCAATATTTAGAGATGGAGAAGAATCACAGAACACATGTAATTTCAGTTTCAGCTTTTTAGGCTGGAGATGGCAAAGGTGTATGCATTTTTTTAAATTTTATTTATGGCTACATGTTCTTTATGCCTATAGATCTGTAATGTCTGCCTAAAGGGAAATGTGCAAACAGGTTGAGGCCGGGGTGAGAGAGGTCCGTCCCACTTCAGGTCCTGGGAGATGGTGCTTCCCAGGAAACTGAATGACTCCACTGCTGCCACAGTGCTGTTCATGATGGTGAGTGGGGGGAGAGCAGGGGGGTTCCTCCTGAAGTCCACTATCATCTCCACAGTTTTGAGCGTGTTCAGCTCCAGGTTGTTATGACTGCATCAGACAGCCAGCTGTTCATCCTCTGGTCTGTAAGCAGACTTGTCACCATCCTGGATGACACAGATGACTGTAGTGTCATCTGCAGACTTCAGGAGTTCGACAGAGGAGTCTTTAGATGTGCAGTCTTTTGTGTAGAACAGGGATGGGCAACTTCATTCCTGCAGAGTTTAGCACCAACCCTAATCAAACACACCTGAAGAAGCTAATCAATGTCTTCAAGATCACTAGAAAGTTACAGGCAGGTGTGTTTGATTAGGGTTGGGGCTAAACTCTGCAGGACACCAGCCCTCCAGGACTGAAGTTGCCCATCCCTGGTGTAGAGGGAGAAGAGCAAAGGGGAGAGAACGCAGCATTGAGGAGCTCCAATGCTGATGGTGCAGGTGTTGGATGTGAATTTTCCCATCCTCATTCTTCACTATATCTGCTGGCTTTCTGTTAGGAAGCTGGTGATCCGCTGACAGATAGAGGTGGGTACATAGAGCTGGGTCAGTTTATACAGAAAGCTCTTTTTAGGGGTGAAAGTTAAATTGTTAAACTACTTATTGCAAAGAGTGGCAATTATTTGCACCTCATTAGTACATTATAAAACAATATGCAATAATGTATTAAATGTAAATTATCAATTAAATTCAAATTATTCAGTGGATGCCACATTATTTCGGACAATACAAGCCCTCCCTACACCAACCCCTATCTTTCTTAATTTTCACCTTTTTCGATTATTAAAAAATAAATGTCTTTCCAATGTGATATGAGATTTGTAAAGGGCGGATTCGAATCTGGGTAAACCATGTAAAAAAAAATATTACGGTACGTGTTTAACATCCACAACACTGCAGCTGTAATTTATTGATCGTCTTTTGTAGTGTTGACAGTGTTGGGGAGTAACTAGTTACATGTAATGGAATTACGTAATTTAATTACAAAATAAAAGTAATTGTAATTAGGTACAGTTACTAAGAAAAAATGTGTAATTACATTACAGTTACTTATGAAAATATTAAGGATTACAAAGGGGGTTACATCTGATTTTTTTCACACACACTCCCACATACAGATTTAATTGATTTCTTTCATAAATTGTAGTAACTGCTCTAAAATATGAAAGACCAATAACTCCGATAACTCTTATATTTCCTATATGGGTTTATGTATATGCTTTATTTATTTTAAGATTAACTGTTTTTTCTAAGGCATTGTTAGATTCCAGTGTTTCCTGTCATAGCTATGCAAAGATTTGATTTCAAAAACAATATTATAGCTATTAAACTATGATTTTAAATCTGTATTTAACCTCAGAATGATTTTAAAGTAAGTCTGATTTTGTGGTGGCTGTGCTTCAAAGGGGACATCGGATGCCCAAGGTGGTATGATTCTTTAGGGTCTTCCTGAAATGGTCTCAGTGGTCATGAAAAACAACACCCTTTTTACCCTGTCAAAAACAGCTCTGTTCACAGCACCTCGTATCGCTGCATATCTCTTTACATGCTAATGAGCTCTGCTCACCCCTCCCCTCTTTTCTGTGGAAGAGCAAAGGCGATTCGCAAATAATCATAAAAAATATAAAGTGTGAGACTTACTTCTTCTGGAGGTGCAGCTGGATCATGAACAATGGGTACTGATCCATCCTCGAGTTTTAACTTTTTAACAAAACCTGCCATGAATTGTCCCTCATTCAGAAAACAGTCTGGCGCAAAATGATTTGCGCAGCCAGACATAAACAAATTTAGTGAAAGTGAAGTGAAGTGTGGCCAAGTAATAGTGACCCATACTCGGAATTTGTGCTCTGCATGTAACCCATCCAAGTTTGCACACACACACACACACACACACACACACACACACACACACACACACACACACACACACACACACACACACACACACACACACACACACACACACACACACACACACACACACACACACACACACACACACACTGTGAACACACACCCAGAGCAGTGGGCAGTCGTATTGCTGCGGCACCCGAGAAGCAGCTGGGGGTTCGGTGCCTTGCTCAAGGGTCTCACCTCAGTCGTGGTATTGAAGGTGGAAGAGAGACACACTGCCAAGACACATTTATATGCAAATGAAGATATATGGCATCCAATGTCTCCCTTAAAATTAAAATATTATAATCTTATTTCAAGTGATGAAGTATTTCGAAAGTCTGACAGTAAACAGTGTTGAGTACTACTGTAAGGTTAACCCTGTCTGCTTTGCATGTTTGAAAATGATTAACAGTTGAAAACATTAGAAATTTAGAAAAGTAATCAAAAAGTAATCAGTTAAATTTCTTAAAGTAATTGAAAAGTTACACAACTTATTGCAGTGATGGGAATAACGGCGTTATAAATAAACGGCGTTATTTTTTCAGTAACAAGTAAACAAACGAATTACTATTTCCCCGTTACAACGCCGTTACCATTACTGACAATAAAATATGGCGTTACTATAATATAATTTATATAAATATTTATAAAGCAAACACTGGTCTCCATGATGGTGGCATCATTTTAACCAATAAAACATCAACATCTGATCCTCTGTAATTCTCAATAACAGCAGGTGTTCATCACTAATGCACATTCATCATTTAATTAGTCACTTAATTATATCATTAACTTTAACTCTTTGAGGACTTGGGATTTGACTTGACACTTGCTTGTGATTTGAAAGGAATGACTTGGTTCCTCTGGTGAAATCAGCTGCTGAGTTCATGGGTGGAACAAAAGTATGGCAGGACTTTTACTTTCTGACCCCTGGAGTAGAGGTCTGCGAGGTACTCTTTTTTTAAGGCCCGCTCCCGCGAGGTTATATCCCGCACCCGCCCGCTCCCACGATATATTCACTCTTTGTTCACCCGCTGTCCGCTTTGAATAATTTTCTTCCCGACCTGACCGTTCCCGCTAAATTTAGATCTCGTTTCCAGAATCACACATTTAAATTTCCTCTACTAAAAGAAAGAGAGATAGGCTAACAAATAAAAGTGTAGTCTGCACAAAATTATATTTGTTATTTTATTTGTTAAGTTATTGACAGCAAAATGTTAAACGAATTTTGTGTCTTAAGACACGAAATTCGTTTAAAATTTCGCTGCCAACACAGTAGGAAAAAAAAGTGTCAAGAGAAAATAAAAATGTACAAAAATTGTATTCCTTATTTTTATTCGTCTTGTCAGGATACAATTCGTTTAACATTTACAACACAATAAGAACAAGTGTCGCAGAGAAAGAAAAATGTAGGTTGTACAAAAATGGCCTATTATAATTTTATTCGTCTTGTCAAAATACTAAATTAGTTTAACATCTTGCTGTAAACACAGTAGCTAGCCTAGGACAAGTGTAGCAGAAGAAAAATAAATAAATTCAACATCTGTCATTTATAGGCTAAGCAAAATATAAACAAAACCGAGTTGAGCGCTCTTCAAGGACAGCGCATCCACACTTTGCTCCATCTTTATTCTGCTCTGTCACTCATCGACAACCTGCCTGTTCTGTCTGCGGGCCGTATATTCACTGGTAGGCCTGCTCTGAGCATCGTTATGCACATGCTGCGCACAGACACTGGCAAATAAAACGAAGTACTGTTTCATGCGTGCAGCACGTGCATAACAGTCGCGTGCAGGCTGTACCGGTGCTTGAATAAAGCGCAGATATGTTGTTCTGAAAAGATGTCGGGAACGGGATACTGCTAGACCGCCCGCTCCCGTTCAAATTGCACCAGAGTTACCGACCACAACCGCGTTTTATTCTGGAATTTAATCCCACGTCGCAAGAAATCTGGTCGGGTCCCGCGGGACAGCCGCGGGAATGCAGACCTCTACCCTGGATCGTACGCCTCTGGCCATAGCCGATTAAATACAGGTGAATATAACCACGACGGGTCACTAGGGTGGCTCATTTAAAGTTAACGGATCGCCAGGCAGACGTACAGCAGTGACAGACAGACACATATAACGGTGTCCTGTATGGAAAGATGTTTCCCAGCTGACAGTTATCCATTTTCACCTGCACAAGTGAACGCTGAGCATCTGCAGCTAATGAGGCGCACTGGAGTGACGTCCCCGCCCCTCTTCGACTGATTGGCTGAGGAGGAGCTGTCAATCAAGAACTAGTGAACCAATGATGAGGCTTAAACCTGCCCTGATTTACATGAAACTCTAACTGCAACATTTGGGAAAGCAAGCGCAGAACATGGAAACAAGAGCGAAGGGGAAAACAGCATAAGCACACAAAAAAATTAAAATATGAGCAGAAAATGTCTGAGAGCAGAAAAAACAGAGAAATATTATCAAGGAAAACATGATTTTGTGCGCAAGTCAGATAATTTTGCATTAATATTTAAATATTGTGCAATATGATTTTAAATTTGTTTAAAGTTTTGATCCATGATTATTATTTTTAAAAATGTGTTATTCACTTTTTGATTTGCACTTATTATTTTTCTATGCGTGACCATTGTTTGCTGTTCTGAAAAATGTTGCTATATTGTGCAATATATTTTTACTTGCATTTTAAAATTTTGTTTTCACGCTTGTTATTTTTTTATCCGTGACTGCAATACTTTATGTGGGATCCCATAGTAAACTCATCTGACAGAGAGGACCTGAAAGCATGATCCTTGGACTCCTTGGAGAAGAATACTGTATGTAAACCAGGATTCTGGATCAGCTGTGAAGATTTTGTATGGAGCTGGTGAGTACATTTTTGCAAGCCCATGTCTCTGTCAGTAAGCAGACAGTGTTTTATTAAACAAATTAATAATAGTGTGTGTGTGTGTGTGTGTGTGTGTGTGTGTGTGTGTGTGTGTGTGTGTGTGCGCTTCTACCACATGATCTTCAGAGGAAGTGAGTATTCATGTCTAACATTAAGACATACTAATATAAATCTATTTTTTAAAGGAATGTTCACAGTATTTTTATTCCATGTTTTTAATTTGTTTCAATACCAGACAAAATGGGTGTCTTCTGACATAATCTTTTTTTCTTTCTCTTTCTCATTTTTTTCTTGGACAACATGGGGGTGAGTAAATTATCAGGAAATATTTATTCTGGAATTGAACTTGTCCTTTAAGTTGAATATATTTAATTCAACATTTTTATGAAACTGTTCTATGTAATTGTGCTGTTTTTCTTTAAAAACAAACAAAAAAATGGCATTTGTACAGACTTTGTATTTTGTCTTCTAAATAAAACTGAATTTTCCATCTTGAGCATGCTTTGACATTTTATTGAAGATTTTTGATTGTAATGATTGGTAAAATAACAGTGTTTCTCTGTAGAACATTTAGTGCTTTCATTGTAATAATCCAGAAAAATCTGTAAAATAAGGGTTTTACACTGTAAAAAAATGGTCGAATGACTGGCAAACAAAAACCATAACATGAAAGTAAAATATAATTGAAACAAGAAAAATCTCTAAAATAACAGGGTTTTTTTTTTTTTTTTGTAAAACCTGTAATGAAAATTTCTGTAAAATTATTGTTTTTGCACTTTATTTCAATTAAGGTATTTTATTGTAATTTTAGGGTTTTTGTTTGGCAGCTGTAGCGACCAGTTATTTGACCGTTTTTTAACTTTTTTTTTTTTTTTTGCATGAAACCTTGAATACTGATATTTGAAATTATTCTAAAAAATAAAAAATACTGTAAATGTGAAATTAAAACCGCCAGCAGGTGGCATCAAGTCACTGTTAATAAGTGAGTCATTGCGACTGAACAGAATCATTTAAACGGTTGATTCATTCAGGAACCAAACACCATCATGCTGCTCAGAGACACAAAACTGCTGTGGATGTGCTTGGAATTATTTTTGTTGGTGAAATAGAGCAAAAACAGGAAATATGGTGTCTAAAACGTAAGTCTCTTAATGTTAAAGTCCGTGTAAAGTGATATTAAAATATGTGTTCCGAGTTTGTCACACAACAGAAAAATGTGTTATTAACCACCCAGACAAGTTTTAATGATAAAAAAAAACCTTCCAAGTAAATAAAATAAGTTATCAAAATCTTGGAAAATTAAGCAGGACTCTCTGCTCTCAAACGCTGGGGGCGTGTCCGCTCTCGGTGCTGTAACCACGCCCACTCGCGGGAAAGCGGCTGTCTCTTTCAACTGTCAAATACAGCTACAACCTGAATGGATGCTACTGATACTACCCATAGTAGCTTAATTGGATTTATACAGCCATACATGTTTGAGCATGCAAGTTCGTTATTTAATTGTCGGCAACAACATCACCAAATCTGTAGCAATGAAAATCACCAACATGCTTAAAAACTCTGTAAATAAATGTTATTGTACGTATTTTAAAATAATTTATTTAAAAAATGTATTTCACTGTCATTTCATTTTTTTCATCAATTTAATGGATCCTTGTATTAAAGTAATTTCTTAAAAAAGTAATGACCCCATACATTTGAATGCTACTTAAATATCAGTCCTCATTGTAAACACAAAATAATAATCAACTTCAATAGTCAGTGAAGAAAATTAGACTATTTTGATGGGGGGCGGTGAGGGACCTGAATAATGGGTAGAGGGGCGCTGGCCCAAAAAACGAAGCACTGTTCTATAGTAACGTGCGTCCTAGTGTACGAGTCAACTCATTATGTGCACATCTGTGCGCAAGCTCTGTTAATGCGGGTAACCGAACAGTTGCTGGTCCACATTGACTTTGACAGTAGGGGAAAAAATACTGTGGAAGTCACTGTAGACCAACAACTGTTTGGTTTTCCACCTTCTTAAAAATAGCATTCATGTTTAGCAGAAGAAGGAAACTCAGGTTTAAAACAACTTTTGAGTGAGTAAATGAAGGTATAAAAATAAAACACTAGCCTATTTTAATTTTGGGGTGAATTATTCCTTTAATGTTAATAAAGCACCAAACACAAAAAGAAAAATCAGTACTCTTGACTGAAAAAAATGTAATACAATTGCTTCAATAGGAATCAATCTATATAGTGTTTTATTTTTATATTTGAAGATTTTGGTTCCAAAACGCGATAAACGACAATTTAAAAAAAAAAATTAATAAATTGAGTTAACAAAATCAGTATTGTATCTGGTCAGTATTGAAAAATCATTTTTATAAATTTACTCAAAATGCGATATCTGTCATGTTATTCTGTCATATTTTCTCCCTTTTTTTCCAAACCACGACAAACGCCAGTCTCCCTTCTCTGCACAACGCGATATATCCGCTCAACCAATCACAGCGCACCATCCCACGCACTGTAGACAGTAATGGCGGAGCTTTGAATGAATACACCCGGCATCCGAGTTTTCCTCATCTACTTGTGATCAACAAACAAACAAAATGTTCTGCACGATAAATCGCATGTGATTGTCATGCGCATCTGTTCAGTAAAGCCTGAAGATCTGTGATCTCCATCACATGCTTCCAGATGGAGTGGCATTTAATACACATAGCATATGCTATAAGAAGATTGCCAAGACCCTGAAACTGAGCTGCAGCACGGTGGCCGAGACCATACAGCGGTTTAACAGGACAGGTTCCACTCAGAACAGGCCTCGCCATGGTCAACCAAAGAAGTTGAGTGCACGTGCTCAGCGTCATATCCAGAGGTTGTGTTTGGGAAATAGATGTATGAGTGCTGCCAGCATTGCTGCAGAGGTTGAAGGGGTGGGGGGTCAGCCGGTCAGTGCTCAGACCATACGCCACATACTGCATCAGATTGGTCTGCATGGCTGTCGTCCCAGAAGGAAGCCTCTTCTAAAGATGATGCACAAGAAAGCCAGCAAAGTTTGCTGAAGACAAGCAGACTAAGGACATGGATTACTGTAATATTGACGCTTTGGGCCCAATCTGGACATTTTCACTTAGGGGTGTACTCACTTTGTGGCCAGCGGTTTAGACATTAATGGCTGTGTGTTGAGTTATTTTGATGGGACAGCAAATTTACACTGTTATACAAGCTGTACACTCACTACTTTACATTGTAGCAAAGTGTCTGTTCTTCAGTGTTGTCACATGAAAAGATATAATAAAATATTTATGAAAATATGAGGGGTGTACTCACTTCTGTGAAATACTTTATATAGCCTAATACATAATTAATATACTTTAAAATAATTTAATTCAGTGATGCAAATCAGAATTTTCATCAGCTGTTACTCCAGTTTTCGGAGTCATATGATCCTTCAGAAATCATTCTAATAGGTTATATTGATTTATTACCAGTGTTGGAAACAGGTTTGCTGCTTAATATTTTTTGGAACCTGTGACGTTTTGTACAGGATTCTTTGATGAATAGAAACCTAAAAAGAACAGCATTAAATCAACATATTGGAATGCTTTCTGAAGGATCTGAAAATTCTGATTTGCATCACTGAAATAAATTACATTAAAAAATATTTTAACGGCATATATATATATATATATATATATATATATATATATATATATATATAAAATCAAATTTATGTAATGTGTGTGTGTGTGTGTGTATATACACACACATTGTCAGTCCTCTGTCGTGTGTGTCCATATTTGGTCATGTTCCTGTCCTTGTTAAGTGTGATTATTAGTTTATTCAGTTCAGGTGTGTGTAATTATCTGTTATTGTCATGTGTATTTAGTTCATGCCTGTTTAGTTAGTTTTGGTCTGGTCTACTCGTTACTCCCCGGTGTTCCTGTCTGTGTCCCAGCCTTGCCTTGTCCTGTCTGTTTTGGATTTATTAAAGACTGTATTTTGAGTTCATCCTCGTCTCCTCGTTCCTCCCTGCTGTGTGCACCATGACACACATTACATGAATTTGATCTATATATCTAAAATAGACTATAGATATACAGTATATGATCCAAAGTAACTAGTAACTAACTACTTGAGTAGTTTTTTTTATCCAATACTTTTTTACTCTTACTCAAGTAACTATTCAGACTATTACTTTTACTTGAGTAAATATTTCTATAAGTACTTTTACTTTTACTTGAGTATAGTTTTTGGGTACTCTGCCCACCTCTGCCTATCTTCCCTAAATAGTATTGAAAATTACTAATATCACATAGAATTTAGGATGGATAGTATGCACATTGGGACTCAGGCACTGTCTCTCAGGAGTTAGTTCTGGTTGGGGCCTCCAATAAACTCCATTCTTGACTGCAAGCAAGTGTCTCCCCGCCTTTGTTCTGGCCATGTCCCCACAGCGCTGTTGCACCTCTGCTGACTTTTAAGGCTTATTTTGCAGCGTTTATATAAGCCTTTTGATGGTTTGTGTCAAGGAGCTGTAAAAACGGTTACACTCACTAAATGAATCGCATTTGTGTCGAACTCTTATCACAAAGCAAAAACAAACACTCTCCTCCGATCCATGAACGTTTCTCTGTTAATGTACGCGAACAATTTGAATAATTTAATAGACACCGATACGTCATCGATGTACTATAGTCCTTTGCCACGTCACAAATTGTGACGTCAACACGATGCAGATTTTAAACCCGGAAGATGAAAATAGCACAAAAAAAGCTTAAAATTAACCAGTTTTCTCCAACAATTAAAATTAACGGATGCTAACATGGTCTGTTTTTGAACACAAATGTCTCTGCTAAAATCTATGAAAAAGTAGTCTGGAGTTTCATGACCCTTTAAAGCAGTGCCTATTTATATATGAACATTCATTTGAAACATAATGCATGCTTTATAAACAGTGAAATAAGCATATGACGGAAATTCCTGAATAGTCAACAAGCTGTTTATGGTTATCAACTAATGGAATATTACATTTTATTCTTTACTACAACAAAGCACTTAAATGCGACAAGCTGGTAAATGGGAAATATGAAATTAGCATCAAAAACAGCATTAAGGTCATTCCTGCGATTCGGTAATATTTCAGTCCCCCACAGTTTCTAAAGTGGTGGTTCAACAAAATGAATTGTTTGAAGCTTTTCACAAAACGTTGGGATGCCCATTATAATGAATAAAAATAATTATTGGATTTTAATATTTTTAGCATAATGTCTTATATCTATCTTAAACCAAGCATTTTGTCATGTCCCTGAGGCACATCTCTGAGTTTGTACTTAGAAAATTATTAACAAAATGTGCATAGTGTCTGTGATTTTTGGCAACAGTATAAGCATTCATTTGTGCCCCTTTCTTGTAAAGAATATTTTTATAAAAAAATGCAAAATATTTTATAAAAAAACAGACTTTAAAGTTATGTCCCTCAGTTTGAACTCAGCCCCGTCACACGATTCTACTAGAGTGACCATATTTTAGTTTTCCAAAGAGAGGACAGCAGGGGGCGGGGCTCGGGGGCGAGGACATGGCTAACAGTATGTAGCAAGGTTTTTTTTTTTTAGCTTATTATGTTTTTATAATAAATAAAAAGAAAACAAGTAGATGGAATAGAAAAAGCATAGAGTGTGTTAGTGTTAGGGGTCATTTTTAAATAAAAATAAAACAAGTCAATAGAACAGAAAAAGAATAGATAATGCTAGTGTTAGGTCATTATTTATAAATAAAAAGAAAATAAGTAGAGAGAATAGAGATTGCTAGAGGCTCTTTTTTCTTTATAAATTATACAAGTAGTTAGAATAGAAATAGAACAGAGAGTGCAAATGTTAGAGGTTCAAGTTTTCTAATTTAAAAAAAAAAAAAAAAACAGATAAAATTAGAATTAGCATTAGAATAGAGAGTGCTAGAGTTAGAGGGTAAAATGAAGATGAGAGAGATGTGTTTTCAGCCATTTCTTGAAAATATTAAGGACTCAGCTGCTTGGATTGCGTTGGGCAGGTCATTCCACCGGGAGGGAACAGTTCATGTAAAAGTCCATGAAAGTTTTATCATAGGTAGAATGCAAAATGTTTCAATCCAATCATTTCAGTCAAATGTGATTTATGCAATATTTCAAACCTTTAACCCACTTGGGAAAATCAACCCATGGCAACAGTTTAAAAGAATCCCGATTCTATGGAAAAAACGCGGACTTGGCAACCCTGCATCCAACAAGAGCTGCAGGAGTCGATTTGACGGATCACAGGTCGAGAATAATGAGAGATGACTGAGAAGACCAAGCTTGAGTATTTGCTGCTCAACAGATCCTGAGTTCATTGACAAATATCTGGCTTTGTAAGATGTGCTCCCTTCACACAGAGTGCGTGTGATCGAGAAATCTAAAGTGAAAGTAAACAGCGCAGCGCTTATTCAAAAATATTTAAATACACCTCATACAGATAGCGGCTCACTGATGCGCCAAGATTACATACAATATTAGACTTTTTTAAAGGAGCGGACTCGAAAATCGCGGGAACGAAACATGTTTCGGGAGCAGGCGGCATGGTCAGAAATTCAGCGGGAGCGGGACGAAGAAAACAGGTGAATCCCGGACATTTTGGGCGATTAAAAAATCCAAAAAGAGGACATGTGCGGGAAAAAGACTTAGATTCTATGTCCATAATAAATTAGACTCTCATATGTGACATCATTTACCAGAAATAACATCACTCTTTTATAGTGGGGCAGAAAATAGTTATTAGTATCATACTTTTTCTTCATATTTTTGAGGCATGTTATGGTCAGGGAGGGTACTGTCAAACTTAACAACTCAACCCTGTCACATAAAATTAAGATGGAAAATTATAACGTTTTCAATATTTTATTTTAATCCATAAATATATACATTGTAGCCTACTTATTTTGTTGCTGCCAAATATGGTCTACTCTCCTACACTACATGAGCAGCAGTGGCCATTCTGAGTGAAAAACCACAACACCGTCACAAATATATTTCTCATTGTTACGTTACGTGGGACATTCCACGTAATGGGCAACATTTCTGTCCCCAGGGCATTATAGGTACAAACATGCATAAAAATTAACTATAAAATACATTTTATTATTAAACAAAGTGTCCTGCACATTAATCTAACTGTAAATTTAAAATATATCATTTTTAAAAAATCATTAAAAACTACCTAAAACACTGAAAATATAGCATTTGTACATGTCCCCAGTGTCTAATGCTACATTTTAACATTAAATATAATGTTTAGATATGATAAATCATTTAGAAATCATGTTTGTTTCGCATTTTTGTGTACCTCCATATCCCATCTGTGCTTTACATACATTTATTTCAAAATAAATTTATTTTGGATAAAATACACATTTTAGTCGTGTCCCCTGGTTTTCACTCAGTCCTGTCACCCCGACACATTCCCCCCTCTAAAAAACTGAGAAAATTCCACAAGACACATTTTCAACATAATATTGCAACATCTGCCTTTTGAAGGCAATTAAATTACCGAAAGCATGTGGTCTTATTTTCTTTTCTGTATATTTGATGATATTGTAACGGTGACTGGGAGTGTCATTATAAATATACTGTCCTGTTACCTAAATTATTTCTTAGACGTTACTTGTTTATTTTAAAAATACAAATCTTTGTGAATTACTATAATTTGCTGAGCATTCTCATAATTTAATTTTGTCATAATGTGGCTAGATTATATGTATTTGCTAATTTTATCCTAAAATCTCAATCCTTTTACTTTCAGACCTGTTACTCATATCCTATACTTATATATAGTAACTGAGTAAAAGTAACAGGAGTGAGTAGTGTCATCAGAATTATTAATGTAAATATTAGGCTACATCCATATTAATCTAGATACATTTGAAAATGCATCTTTTTCTCAACGTTTTGTCCTTCTATCCACACTGAGACAATGCTTTTGCCCAGAGAAAACCTACGGTTGCTCCTACATTGTTGTTTTATATTACTTTCCTGCAAGTATGACAGAAAATGTATGATTTCTGTGGCAATTATGTATTAGACTCATATATGGAATGGTGTTTGAGTGTGAGCTGTGATAAGAAAACAATATCCACAGAAAAACTGAAAATATATTATTTATGTTTATTTTTTTATATATTAATTTTAATTTAATATTTATTATTTTTTAGTTATTTATATACTATCTTATAACCTGTCCTCTACCCTTAAACATAACCCTAACAAAAACCTCAACAAACCGCTACATTTAAATAGAAACATGATTTGGCTTTTTTTTAGCGGCGAGGTCAGCTCACGAGTCAGTGTTCAACACTTTGACTGTATCAGTGCGGACATTAACACCTCACATGTGTAGTCAAACCTGTATACTAATATAATGGATACTCCTTCCTGTTACCAGTGTCATTCCTGTTACTAAATAGTTTTTTATTTAAAAAATAAAGTTAAACCACTATTTTTTAAATTAGGTTTGGTTCATAATTGATCCTATTGTTTAATAAATTGCATCATAGAAAATTGATGAGCTTGAGGTTTGAGTCGCCTTTAAAATGAAAAAAAAATGGGTTTGTGTACTTTAGAAAAATACACCTTGTGTAGATAAATAGTGACTTTTTATGATAAAAATAATGTTTTTTGACCATGAAACCAACAATTTCATTAAAATAAACACCTGCCTGAGGAGGAAATTAAGGAATTTGTTGACATCATTTTAAACATGCTTTTTAAAAAACATTAGAATTTTGGTAACAGGACTGAGAAAAATGCATGCATCTTCCACTTAAAAATTATGTAAAAAATTAAATAAACTTACCTGAGATTGACCAATACAGATTTTGAATAGTTAAATATGTGTATTACTAGATTCAGTCTTTAAAAAATATAGAATTTTTTTTTTTTTTTAAGAGTTTTGGAAGCAAATGTCACCCATTCGGTGGAATGACCCACGGGATGCGCCGAGGGGAAGCGCTTAGGGAAGATCGCCAGTGTGCTTCTAAAAGCGAATGGAATGCGGCTCAGCTGCTGATGTGAGGGCAGCTGTGGTCACCTGTGTCAGAAGAACACCCTGCTTTATTCTGTTTAGGGTTAGGGTTCTGTGTGAACACACTAGGGGTGTGCGATACTGCAAATTTTGGGATCGATCCGATACCGAGTAAATACAGGGCCAGTATGCCGATACCAATACCCATACTTGTCTTAAAAAAACAAAAAAAACAAACATACATTTAAGTGACCAACAACACTTTAAAAAAAATTAACAGTACTAATGTTGATGTGACTAATATTATATTCACCTTAAAGCTACGTGGATATTATTTGCCTTTCTAAAAGAACTTTGCAGGCAGAGGATCCAGAACATGAAGCGGAGGAGCAGCGATGTTTGCGTTTGAGACGTGAAAAGAGCGGAATATACATCCACAGACATGTCTACACGTTGTTGAATGTATTAAACAATGTATTTGGTGTATAGGAGAAAACATTAACCTAAAATATCGATCTTATCAGGCTAGTTTCCATCCGATACCAATACCAACATTAGTATCGATACGCCCACCCCTAGAACACACCCTGTAGTTTCGCAACAGCTGAGCCATCGAACATCACTTCCGCAGGACTGAAGCTCTACTTCCTGTGTGGTGGACACGAGCAGAAGCGAAAGAACGCTGTGTTCAAACACAGAGCAGCAGCGCGATGCTCAGAACATGACGGCGCTCCGCTGCTTCAGCGTCTGTTCTCTGCTTCTGCTGACAGCGTCCGCGGGTGAGTTAATAATCTGACAGCGCCATGTGTGTCTCTGAACCGACACGCCTCGCTCTGTTTACACCCGAACTAGTTTCAGTCCTTGCTTGGTGTTTCATCTGTGTTTCATTTCAGTAGCTTTAACTTCGCGACTATTATGTTCTTTATCCATGTTTCTCCTAAAGATAGTGTGACCGTATTTTAGTTATCAAAAGAGATACAGTGGGGCAGGATGAAGCGGGGAGCGGGGGGCGGGGGGCGGGGGTTAAAGTAGTCTCCAAAGTAGCACAATGACCATATCCCACATATCAAAACTCAAAGGATGGTTATTCCATACCTAAAATTAGGGGTGTGCGATATCATCTGCGATAATATCGTAATTGTTGTTTTAATGATGTGCAATTTGACATTATCCAGTATTTTGCAAAAACCAAACAGAGCACCTACGGAGTGCACGCTTTCATCACGTGATGAAGTCTAGACTAGTGCGCATGCGCATTAAGAGTGTGTTCCCTCACTGCATGATTCAGTCTAATAAAATGCATTAAGAATGAAGTATGTATTTTTTTCCATATGGTTAAAATCACATGAAGAGTGCCATTTTTTTCCTTCAAAAGTAAGCATGATTACAAATGTGTTATTGATTTTATACAACAGTTAAATAAGCCAGTTAATCATGGGCGGGGCTAGCAGGTGCTCCAGCGCCCCCAAGAAAAACCAAAGCACCCCCATAGAAAATGAAATAAAATAACATTTGACTCATGCATAACTACTGCAATGCAATAGGCTTCAAGGTGACTTGATTTGCAGTCTCAAGTAATGTCAGAATTTTATTTTAAAAATGGATCGGTTCAATTGTGCCAAGTAGGCCTGCCCCCGACTAAAGACTAAACATTTGAGTTTTCCCTCTTTTCCTCGCTTTCATTCAGTTTTAAATAAATTGTAAAAGCTCCGTGCACATTTTACTTTCACTTTCAAATTTGCGGCAATTCAGCATCAAGCAGTTGTTTGTTTTTAGTTCGTTTGAGTTTTCCCACTTTCCTTTGCTTAAATGGCTTGTAAAAGCACGTGCGCATTTTACTTTCACTTTTAAATTAGTAGTAAATTCGGCATCAATTGCTTGAATTCAATTCAAGCAACAACAAAATACAACTTAGAACATATAACTTTTAGTAAAAAACGAATAAAAATACACCATGCTATATACATAATATAAAATAACAAATACATTTTAAATAGGTAAACAAAAGTGAAAATCAGTAAAGACTGAGTAACAAATAATTATAAAATGTAGAATTAGCAAAACTATTAAGAAAGTTTGGAGGTGCAGACTACCTGGATGTAAAATAAAAATCACAGTTTAAATATAATAAAAATCAGCAAATACTGTGGAACCAAATAAATGAGAAATGAGAATGTTTAAAAAAAATAAAAAAAACTTCCAATGTCACCTTAGGCTAAATGGCAGGTCAACAGGCTTTTCCAAAATCCAAAATATATATTTTTTTTAAACAGGCGCTTTTATATTTCGTTTTGAAACTCTTCTGCCATCGTCTTGTCTGTCTCACCTCACTCTTCTTGACAGTCGGCTCGACTCACTCTCCTCACGTGATAAATGAAATATGGTCTGTGATGCGCGACTGTGGTTCGTTCGGTGTGCACCTATATAGCGATTTTATTATTCATATAAAAAAATAATAATAATAACAACAACAACATGCATATTCACTATTAATTGCCCAGCTCCCCTGTCATTGATCTAGCACCCCATCAGCACCTGCGTTCAAAATTGTCTGGAGCCGCCCAGACTTACATTTTAGACACCATATTTCCCGTTTTTGTTCCATTTTGCCAACAAAAAATAATTCCAAACAGCCACAGCACTGTTTTGTGTCTCTGAGCAACGGGACGATGTTGTTTCGTTCCGGAATGAATCAACCGTTTAAATGATTCGGTTCAGTCGCAATGACGCAATGACTTGTTAACAGTGACTTGCTGCCACCTGCTGGCGGTTTTAATTTCATATTTAAAGTATCTTTTCGTTTTAAAATAATTTCAAATATCAGTATTCAATGTTTTATGTTTAAAATATCAAAACATTATGCATTTGTAACTGCAGGTTAAAACACTCCATGTCCCTCTGAGCTGCATTAAACAGTGTGTAAATGCATCTAAATGCCACTTCAGGTGCAACTTCTGCAAAGATTAATTTTGTTGATACTGGTTTAATTTGTCTGGTAACAGCCTAAATGTCTTATTATGCTAATTGACTGATTAAATATAACAGTTTGTTTCAAAAGATGCACATTTTTATGGAAAAAATTGCTTTATTAAAAGTAAAATTGCCCATAAAAGGTAAAAAATCAATTTAAACTTATATGAAAAGAATTTCTATCAATTATGTGAACTGACCACACAGAATATGAAGAATATCAAAAACTGCAGCTGTCTACGGTAGTCAGATATCAGCACAATAACACACTCTGCAAAATATCGTCTAATTATTGTTATAGAAAAAATCCAAAAAAAAATATCGAGATATCTTTTTTTTTTTTTTTTTTTTTCAATTTCTAAAAATATATTTTACAGTCACATGTATGCAGATTGATCATAAACAGCTAAAAGGATTCATATCAGTGGCCATCCATCACAAAACCTAACATCTACCACAGTTTATCAAAAAAGTTGCAATTCAAGCATTTCAGTCAAATGTAATTTATGCAATATTTCAAACGTTAACCCACAAGAGAAAATCAACCCTCCATAACAGTTCAAAATCAGCCCAATTCCATGCAAAAAATGTGGATTTGGCAATCCTGCAATGGCGACTGATTTCCTTCGTTCTAGCAGCGGCCCGCCTGTGACTAAACTAACCCGGCCGAAGGCAGTTGACTACACTGAGTGTGGACCTGCCCTGTAGAGATCGGCCCATAGAGAAAGAGCTGTCTGTCACTCAGAGGTGTTTTGTAGAGTCGGCACGGCTCTGTCCCATTATCACCGATGCGGAGACTGAGCCGACATTGCCGCATTTCTGCTGGAATCGGCCTGAATGTGTTTGCTATCTGGGGAGCCTGCTGCTTTTAGATTATGGGAAGCACTTCCGGTTTGGGGAATTTCCACTCAAAAAGACCAAAACAAATCATTTCAGTTTGACTTTCAGGCGTCAGGAGAATGATGAAAGGCTCTGTGTTTTAATGTGACGTGCTGTAACAGTAATGCCTGTGGCACGAGCTCTTCTCAGTCGCTGTATCTTTTCATCTGGATTGTTTTCTCTTTTGCTTTGTATCCTGCTGTAACAAAACAGGCAACATATACTGTGCATTAGTGATTTAATTTGACCTACCGATCAATTCCATGAATAAGTCACTTAATGCACCGAATAATTTCTCTGTATTTGTTTCTTTTCAGGTTTGTTTTCTCACAGTTGCTTTAAAATGTCATTTTCTTTCACTTCTGATCCCTATTAACAGTGTTTACTGGAATGTTTGTAAAGCAGGTGCAGGGCTCGCAAAATTTCAAAATCACTGTTAGTTATTCTGGCAGGCACTCTTAAGGTTTTGGTAAACCGAAATAATTGTAACTAGCCCACGTCAAAAGACCATTGATATATAAATACGTGGGTGTGCTGTCTCTGTGTGTCTGGCAGGATTTGGAGATCTGAGGCGTCCTGAGAATGTCAGCATGGACTCGCTCAACACCCGTTATGTGCTGCGGTGGGACTGGCCTCACGAGACCGCCGCCAACCAGACCGTCACCTTCACTGCGCAGTATATACGGTAAGAGCCTTCGTCTGCATTTGCTTCATGCACGTGACCCGTGTGTCCATGCTTATTTGGGTTTGTGACTGAATCAGCTGTTAAAGTGAAGAAAAAATACAGCTAATAGTTTGTACAGGTCTTGAGAATCACACACTCTGTAATAGTTTGAGGTCGAGCACATGATCACAATCTAATGTGTGACACAACATCGCCGCAGCTCATAGAAGTGTCTCTGATCGTGGAAATGCTTCTTAACGTATATTGGGGATGTAGGCTGGGGCTTGGCAAAAACAGAAGCTAGTAAACTTTGGGATGTCCAAAAGAGGGGTGACATTTTAATGCCTCTGTGAACTCTAAATAAGAGATGTTCAGTTGTTTCCCTGAGACACTCATCTGTCCAGGATCAGATGACCAACTGAACTGGAGCCCCACACAACCACATCTAGCACATCTCCTTTATCTGACAGACTCCTTTCAGTGTCTGCTGATGAGATGAATCAGGTGTGTTTGATGGAGACAGCACTGGGGCTCCAGGAACAGGCTCGGGAAGCACTGCTTTACTGACAGATCAAGTGCACTCACTCGTCCTTTCCTCCAACAGGGAGTTTCGGACACAGAAGAAGAATTATGAGAAGTACTGGACATCAGTGTGTGTCAATGTTTTGGAGCATCGCTGTGATTTCACTGGAGCTGAACTGCATTACCTAGGCGCATTTCTGCTGCGTGTGCGGGCCAACACATCACAGCAGACCTCCGGCTGGGTCCAGATCAGATTCTGTCCTGATGAACATGGTGAGCTGTCTGTCTGTCTGTCTGTCTGTCTGTCTGTCTGTCTGTCTGTGTCAGTACTCAATTCAGTTCAATTCATATTGCTTTATTGGCATGACATACTTGGATACATATTGCCAAAGCAATGTACATAGCAGAATGAAAACAAAACAAATATACATCCATAAATAAACGAAACAAAATACATCCATATATATTTATATAAACATTAATGTTACTACTAATGCAGATGTTCATTCTTAGTTTATGGCATTTATAAATATGTTGTGCTACCAAAGAGGAAGTAGGTCCTTTACCAAGTAATATTCCTAGTTTGTCATTTTCATGGAGTGACTGGAACTCAGGAATAATCTGATCCACGTTCCTTACAGATTTGCTCTTCTTTAGGTAACCACGTCTTTTTATGTCGTCCTCTTTCTATAGCCAGCTGGTGGCCATTTGTTTGTTCTTTTTACTCTGTCAGTAGTCTGTCTGTGTCAGTACTAGAGGTCGACCGATCAATCGGTTTTGCCGATTAATCGGCACCGATAGTTGATCGCCGCATGCCGATAGATTTCCGGTTTGCAACCGTTACTGGAGCGGATGAGAAGGGTCCGCTGGCATTATACAGTACGAGAGCGGCCTCTAGAGGCGGAAATCATTGCCAGCACGTGTTGTTTATTTTGACACGTGACACTGCATGCTGCACAGAGCGGGAAACTCCAGACGCGCATTTAAATACAGCCGACAGAAAAGCCTGCTGCGGAACAGAGCGCCATTCACATAGATTTCTATTAAATTACATTATATTTGTCCCAAATCATTGTGAATGTACATAATGACTTCACCCTAGGCTATAAATTATGTATTGTGCATTTTTCAGCAAAACGTTTGTCTTTCTGTGGTGCTAATGAAGTCTTCATATAGAGAGCTGTAATAGATCGTGATTTCTCTTTCCGCTTGCGCTGTTTTTTTTAAACACCGAACTTCAAACTCATTTATGCCACATTGTTCATTCTTGAAGCAAACCTCTGTCCATTTGGTGATTAAATAAATAGTTTTAGATCGCCACTTAATTTGGATGCAAAGCGTCTGGTGCGTGTGTGCGTGTGCGTGTGCGTGTGCGTGTGCGTGTGCGCGTGTGCGTGTGCGCGTGTGCGTGTGTGCGTGTGTGCGTGTGTGTGTGTGTGTCATTTTAATGCTATGGCCTTGTGTAGATATTTAAAGATGGCCATCTTTAAGCATGATTGTTGAAATTAAATGGTAACACTTAACAATAAGAGTTCATTCGTAGCATTAATGAAAACTGTAGAAGTATTGTTGCTTATTAGTTTGTTCATTTCAACATTCACTATTAGCTACTATAGGCTACATGTTTAAAATTTTAAAGTTTCTTTTAACATTAGCAAACTATGAAATAGCTGTAATGATTAATATAGTAAATAATATTAATATTTTAATTCACTTACAATGTATGGTTCAATACTGTTACTGATTTTTATTTATTTATTTATTTAAATAGTAAAGCACTAGCTTTCTTTCAGTATCCATTTTGAAAACTATGGGTTGATTAATCTATATCGGCCAGTGTGGTCTAACCTAGCTATCAGTGTCGGTAAAATCCGCTATCGGTCGACCTCTAGTCAGTACTCTGTCTGTCAGTGGTCTGTCAGTACTCTCTTTCAGTGGTCTGTCTGTCTAGATCAGATTCTGTCCTGATAAACAAGATGAGCTGCCTATCTGTCAGTTGTCTGGCTGTGTCAGTACTCTCTCTGTCAGTAGTCTGTCAGTACTCTCTCTGTCTGTCAGTAGTCTGGCTGTCAGTCTGTCTGTGTCATTACTTTGTCTGTCAGTAGTCTGTTTGTCTGTCAGCCTCGTCTGTCAGTGGTCGGTCTGTCTGTCTGTCTGTGTCAGTACTCTGTCTGTCTGTGTCAGTACTCTGTCTGTCTGTGTCAGTACTCTGTCTGTCTGTGTCAGTACTCTGTCTGTCTGTGTCAGTACTCTGTCTGTCTGTGTCAGTACTCTGTCTGTCTGTGTCAGTACTCTGTCTGTCTGTGTCAGTACTCTGTCTGTCTGTGTCAGTACTCTGTCTGTCTGTGTCAGTACTCTGTCTGTCTGTGTCAGTACTCTGTCTGTCTGTGTCAGTACTCTGTCTGTCTGTGTCAGTACTCTGTCTGTCTGTGTCAGTACTCTGTCTGTCTGTGTCTGTACTCTGTCTGTCTGTGTCAGTACTCTGTCTGTCTGTGTCAGTACTCTGTCTGTCTGTGTCTGTACTCTGTCTGTCTGTGTCAGTACTCTGTCTGTCTGTGTCTGTACTCTGTCTGTCTGTGTCTGTACTCTGTCTGTCTGTGTCAGTACTCTGTCTGTCAGTAGTCGGCCAGTCTGTCTCAGTACTCTGTCAGTACTCTGTATGTCTTGTCAGTAGTCTGTATGTATGTTCCTGGCACTGGCGTTTGATTCTTTGATGCTGACCCTGGCTCTTTTCTTCTGCTCTCAGCTGCTTTAGGTCCTCCCTCCAGCGTGAAGCTGAACTCGGTTGAAGGAGATCTAGAGATCATCATCACCGACCCTCTGAGAAGCACTAACCAGTCCATGAAAACTTTGCTGGACGACAGGTTGAGCTACCTCATCCAGTACTGGAGGCGCTCTGAAGATCCTCAGGTATATGTGCACACTCGCGCTGAAAGATCTTGCATGGGTTTCAGCAACAGCTGCGTGTGGATACTGCCTGAATGTGGCGTCTGCTGAGGACTAGTAGAAGCGAGATTGAAGTGAGAGTGAGATTGAAACTGAAGATATCTTGAAGTGATTTAAGTAAAATGACCACATCCTGTAGAAAGATGGTGGTTTCTGATTTCAAACCAGATTTTTTCCTCTCAAAATGCTTTGTTAAAACTATTGTCACACACACTGGGCTCCAATAGTCTATGAACATGTGGGAAATATTCAGTTTTTTAAAGTTTTAAATAAAATTGTGGGACTTTTGAAAAATGTAAAACGAAGAATAAATAGTTTCTAAATATTTCATTTAACTATTTTAATTTTAGTTTGTATTTTTGTTTACCCATAATAATAGGTATAATGATGATCGTTATTATTTAAATATTCACCGTTTTCAGTTAGTGTGTATAAAGCAAATGAAGTATTGGGCTTCTCGCAGCACACTGAGAGGCAGTCTCAGCCTCAGACGTCACGTCCACGGAATGTTGTCTGAAAGTCTGATGCATATGGCACACAAAAGTGCAAACGCTTCAGGAGTTTAGAAGTCGTCATTGGATTGGTTGAATTATACAGGATTTCCGGGAGGCGTGTGTGTCGTGTTCTTTAACGTTCTGCCTGGAAACAAAGATGCCGTGACGCCAAACCCCCTCATGAAAGAAGAACTGTGTTTACAACTGTGACAACGAACGCTTATCGGGATCAACTAAATGCTGGATTTTCAAAAGTATGTGAAATATTTAAAGTTTGTGGCATAGAATCATTAAAATACATCTGAGAGTTTTACACACCAGTAAATTCTGTTATTATGGTGACATTTCCACGCCCGAAACGTGATGCTGAATGCAGCGAACTGAGCTCAGGATCGTCTCCATGGGAATTGTTTGGCCGGCGATTACTTTATTCACTGGCGCTCCCCGGATCCAGTACACAATTAGAATATTACATTTACTCCATCTGCAGATGCTCAGTTCCTTGCTTACAGCTCGCCCCGAGTCCAACGTGGAGGAGGGTGTTTGTTTGTTTTAATTCGCCTCGTAAATGTGGAGGCTTGGTTTCTATTTTTAAAGACACATATTCTTGCCGGTCAATGGTGATTAATGACTATCGGAGTTTTGAGCTGCAGCTATTTACACGGGATCTGAACTTTCCACTTTTGGTTGCTCTGATTTACCGCCCCCACAAAACACAATATAAACTTTTTAAATGAGTTTGCAGACTTTTTGGGGGAATTTACACCAAAATATGACAAACTGTTGATTCTTGGTGATTTTAATGTTCATGTATGCTGCAATTTAGACTACTACTCTGTTAAATGCATTTGATCTAGAACAACATGTCAAGTTGAAGTACTTGACAATGGCTTTTCTGACCATAAATCTGTTTTGTTTTCTGTTCCCAGGGTTTCTAATACTCCTAAAGCCACTCAACTTACCCGTCATTCTCGATTAATTACTATCTACTACTAACGAAGCCTTCTCATTAGCTTTTTGTGAGGCTATTAAATCAGTAGGTGTCAGTCAATATGACTTGAGTGCAGAGGAGTTCCTGTTCAGGCTAAATTCCACATGTGTGGACATCTTAGATTCAGTTGCTCCTGTAAAGGCCTCAAAACTCAAAGATCTGAGTCCTGGATTCATGACAACATACGCTCTCTGAGGCAAAACACTAGGAGAGGAGAGCATAAGTGGAAAAAGGATCGGCTCCTTTGACATTTTAAGAGATTCATTATTTAAATTTCAGAAGGCAGTCAGAGCAGCAAAATCCAAGTACTTCACGGCAATTATTGAAAATAATTACCACAGACCTAAAACTCTTTTTACTATTTTTTTTAATGCTGTTGTTAATTCAACTGTTTGTGAGCACCCAGATGTGTCAAATACTTTGTGTGATGACTTAGATTTTTTTATTAATAAGATCAGTGATATCAGGTTGGGGATATCTCCACCTGCTTTGGATCCTTCTATTTCTTCAGTCTGTGTTGTTGAGTTCAGCCAGTTTGAACCCATTTATTTTTTACATCTCCAAGATATAGTGTGTCAGTTAAAGTCATCTGGCTCCCCCATTGATGCTATTCCTCCTCATTTCCTGAAACAAGTTTTTGGTGCAGTGGGTCCCTATCTTGTGACCATGATAAACCGATGTTTTGAGACTAGTACTGTACCGGATGTTTTAAAACATGCTACAGTTTATCCTTTGCTCAAGAGGTCGAACCTAGATCCTTCTGTTTTAGCCAATTATAGACCCATTTCCAATCTGTCTTTTATTACAAAGATATTAGAAAAAGTAGTCCTGCTTCAAATTTTTCTTGATGAAAATAAGATCTTTGAAGTCTTTCAATCAGGCTTTAGAAAACACCTCTCGACTGTGACTGCACTTCTGAAGGTTTTAAATGATATTCTACTAACTGGTGACGCTGGCGATCATGCTGTGCTTGTGCTCCTAGACTTGAGCGCTGCTTTCGACGCTGTGGACCACTCTGTTTTGCTTGCTCGCTTGGAGCACTGTGTAGGCATAAAAGGAAGTGCTCTTGAATGGTTTAAGTCATATTTCTCTAATCGTAGTTTTGGAGTTAATATTGGCGATCTCTCATCTAAAGTAGCTTCTTTGTCATGTGGTGTTCCCCAGGGATCCATTTTGGCTCTTTTTTCATTGTATATGCTCCCATTGGGTTCTATATTTAGGAAGCATGGTCTGTCTTTCCATTGCTATGCAGACGACACTCAAATCTATTTGCCCTCTAAACAGAGTTCAAATGGTTTGGAAGCATTTATGTCATGCCTGTCTGATGTGAAAGCCTGGTTGTCTTTAAATTTTCTTAATTTCAGTGAGAGTAAAACTGAAATAATTGTTTGTTCCTTCAGACTATCGTAGTACAACGATAGTAAATCTTGGCGATCTAACTTCTTCTGCGAAGTCTTGGGTAAGAAATCTGGGTGTCATTTTTGATGATGGTTTAAAATTTGATAGACAAATAAATACAGTGGTTAAGTCCTGCTTTTTTCAGCTTCGACTTCTAGCAAAAGTAAAACCTATCCTGTCTAGTAAAAATTTTAGAAAAATTAATTCATGCTTTTATTGCTTCTAGATTAGACTACTGTAACTCGCTGTATTTCAGGATTGGTCAGTCAACCCTATCCCGTCTGCAGTTAGTTCAAAATGCAGCCACTAGGCTTTTAACGAGTACCAAAAAACGGGATCATGTTACACCAGTTTTACGCTCTATGCACTGATTGCCTGTGCGCTATAGAGTCAATGTTACAATTCTTCTTTTAGTGTTTAAATCATTACACAGTTTGGCCCCTGCCTGTCTATCAGAGTTGTTGATTGAACATAGGCCCCTCTTGTCTCTCCGGTCGTCCAACCAGAGATTATTATGCGTCCCAAAGTCAAAGTTGAAATGCAGGGGTGACCACGCTTTCTCAGTTGCTGCACCTAGATTGTGGAATGCTCTGCCCTTCTGTATTACATCTGCACCTTCACTATCCGTTTTAAAATCCATGTTGAAAACCTACCTTTTTGAATTGGCATTTTATCACTGAGTACTTTGAATTTGAATTTTTTTTTTTTTTTTTTTTTTAGAAATTGCTTTGTATTGTCTTATTTGAATTGCTTTTATTGTGCAGCACATTGGTCAACCCATGGTTGTTTTTAATAGTGCTATATAAATAAAATTGACATTGACATTATATCAGGAATGTGCCACAAAACAAAATATGTTCACATCAGTTAAAGTGTGTGCTGATCAACAGTCCTAATCTAGGCAGGAATAATAAGTGCAGTGAAAGTATAGTTCATTGTAATTTCGGAATACCTGATGCATTCAGTCGTGTTCACGGACCTTCTTATTTTACGGCCATGACTGCTGTGTTTTCAATGCAGTATTACTGTATAGATGGCACTGCTGAGTGACATCATTTCCTGCTCTGACTGTCCCTGCAGATGGCTAAAGTCCTGGAGACGAAGAACAAAGTGGTGACGCTGACTGAGCTGGACAGACAGACGTGGTACTGTGTGAGAGTTCAGAGCCGTGATGACTTCTATAAGAAGAGCAGTGTCTTCAGCGACACACACTGCACACGCACTGAAGGTCAGCAGCTCCGTCACACACACACTTCCATCATGTCAGATTGAAGAAAATATGTGTAACATGCAGCCACAGAAGGAAAAAACAGTGCTCCAGCGGCACGACTTAACCTCAAACATCTGGCACTGTACCTAGTAAAGGCTACCGTTTTGGGAAAATGATGATTAATTTAATAAATGTTATAAACTCGTACCTGTGAGTTCTTGTAAGGAATTAATGCTCATAAATGTGGATGAATAACCATGTAAATTGCTTACATGTATGGATGGTGTTACATAAAGCTGAGTCAGTGCTTACGGTGGCAAGTGAATCTTCTGTCAGACGAATGTGTGTGTGTCATACAGTGACACTACGACTGAACGCTGTGTGTGATTTCAGGTCAGATGCCGTACTGGCAGATATTCCTGTACTTCCTGATTTCTCTGCTGCTGTGCTTCCTGCTGCTGCTGCTGTTCTTCTGCTTCAAGAAGATGTTTACGCTCCTCAAGAACACCTTCTACCCGGCCATTCAACTCCCGGATCACATTCAGGAGGTACAGAACTTTTATACTCTGTTACCTGCTTCAAATTCATCTGATATTGTACGGTTTCAAATACATTTGATGCGTCTCAGGTCAGTTTTTTTAGTAGTTATGTGTAGATGAACTGATTATCCAAATACATTTATTAGCTCTCTTCAGGAATAAAGACGGTGTTGGCAGTTGGTCAGTCTCACGTCTAGCCGATTCCGAGCCGATCTTTTTATTGCCAGCGGCGCAGGCATTCAGTGTAAACGGCGACTGATAATGTATTTCTGTCGTGCCAGATGAGGCTTGCACAGCCTGAGTGAGTGTGTGAGAGAGACGGCACACACAAAGTAACAGATGCATACAGCGGCAGAAAAAAAAAGATATTTACGAAATATGATTTAGATAAGCAACATTATACGGCCATGATGTTTCCCCAAATATCAATATCAACACGATTGCAATGTGACACTGATTTTATACAGTAGTATTTTAATACACAAGAAGTTTAAATTAAGTGACTTAGATTTTAGACAATATAATTACTGTTTTTGCTCAATTTCGCTGACGAAAATAGTTCCAATCAAAGCCACAGCAGAACTGGTGTGTCTCTGAGCAATACAGCGGTGTTTCGTTATCGTTACTGAATGAATCCACGTTTTTGAACAAATTGAGTGAGTCAATGATTCAGTGCCCCGTTCATAAAGACAGTCACTTGCCTCGTTTCTGAATGAATCAGTTGAATGAATGAATAAGTGACTCACTCATTAAAACCGACACTTGCCGCCACCTACTGGTGGTTTAGTCATATTTAAAAGTATCATTGCATTTTTTCAACATTTATTTATGTTTTTAAAAAATGTCAAACATTAATCTTATAAAATTATTCATGTATTTCAAATTTTGCAGTGTAAATGCATTTATGGCACCTCAGCTTCATCAAACTGTCTGTGTAAATGCATCTAATAACACTTCAGATGCAGCTTCTGTTTCCTCAGCAGTGGAAAGATAGAGTTTGTTAATACTAAGTGATGTTTTATTAACAAATTTTGGGAGGAGCTCGCACAGATAATTAACACGGCCAATTCATCATCAGTAATCACACCACCTATTCAATCAGCACGAGAGAGAACCCCTATAAATAATCAAGCAGTCTTACCTTCATTATCTCTCGTCTTCCAGCATCCCTCCACCACCCCGACTCCTCACCTTCAGCCCGTTTCTACGGGGAGGAGCACTTGGGTGGGGGGGAACGCTCTGGGTCCGAGCTAAATGCCGAGCTCGGACCCCTCTCCACAGACAGGGGGAGTACCCTGGGCTCGGGAGTGATTACCGAGCTCGGAGCCCTCCCCCTGGACAGCACACCAAATACGCATAATCTTTACTCAGTTTATTATAGGTAAGAGTGAACTCGTGAATTTCATTTGAATGGTAACTCTACAGTTTCTTATTATGCTAACTGAATTAATTGAAACAAAGTAAGAATTCGATGTGAAAGATGACACGTTTAATAAGGTTGGGGGGAAAAATTACCATTTCTAAACATAGTGGGAAAAGACATCTGTTTTGTTACATACAGCAACTCATTTTAAGTTAACTATTTCTTCCTCTTTCCAGTCACAGAGCACTTTATTTTGAGAGTTGTTTAAGGGAGAGAAAAGCTGTATTGTTTAATAATTTCTTATAATTATGTAAATAATTTTTGCATTGAAATTTGCATAGATATTTGTTTGTATATTCTGTTAATTATAGTTCTTAGAAACAAAATCTGAATCGGCAGGTCACACTTACAAAAAATCGGAAATCGGAATCGGACAAGACAATCGGTGCATCTCTAGTTTTAATTAGTTTCTCATCCAGCTCATTGTATCAGCTGGTTATCTGTTGTTGCAGGTGTTTTTTTCTTTAACTGAGCACTCCTTGCTCATCTAGTCGTATATCAAATGTTTCCCCTTGCTGCGAAATGCAGTTAAGTGCATTTTTATCAATCAATCACATTTATTTATATATCACATGTTGGCTTTACTTACCAATATCAATTCAATGTTTCTGAATTGAGAGGATCTACTTCTAACCACAGGGTTTATATGCTTATCAAACTCTGCATTAATACCAAGGCTCTTTGCTTGATTGTGTACCTTGGAATAAGAGACCCAGTGATTCTTAATCCTAGAGGCGCCCTGCTCTACACATTGTGTGTCTCCCTTATTTAACACACCTGATTCAGCTCATTTGGAAAGAGCTCCATGGACTGAACTGAGTGTGTCAAAAAAAGTCCCCAGGACCAGGACTAAGAACCACAGACGAGGCCTACTTGATTAGTTAAAGGTGTGGATCAACTCGGAGGGCCAAACACTAACACTTTAGTCTTTGATTCATTCAGGTGAAGAAAACTGGCTGCCATCCACTCCTTATCATTAAAACAACTAAAGAAGGATTGTAGATCCAAACTGTCCCCCACCTTTAAAGGGAGGTAAAGCTGAATGTCATCAGCATAGAGATGATGTGTTTCTGACAAATATCAGCCAGAGGCAGCATATAGATGTTCAATAATACTGGACCCAATATAGATCCTTGAGGGACCCCACATTTTGTTATAGCAGAAGAAAATGAAAAATTTCCTAATTCCACAGAAGAAGTTCTCCCAGAAGTATAGAAGGCAAACCAATTAATTTCCTTGGCAAGAGCATTTCCTTCCACAGTCTTAAAAGGGTAATCGGATGCAGAATTCACTTGTACATGTAATTTGAACGTAAATGTGTGTTAGCAGTGTGTGTACACATCCACCCTATAATGATAAAAGTCCACCCAGTGCGTATTTGTTTTTAAATACTATGTTTACATGGACATCAGTAATTTAATTACTTACCTTTTTCTAAATAAGACAACAAAATGATTAAGGTGTTGACATGAGTTGCTTTTAGAATATTCCTTTCATGTTCCCGTTTTACATGTTATAGTACATAGATCGATTAACGGCAAACATCATTACGTCCCCACGCTGCGCCATCCGATGTCCCCTCCAGAATTTCACACATAAACATATAGTTCATCTTCGTTATGATGCCATATACAGTTTTGGGTGTTTCATTTTTAATTTACTGAAAGCTTCAAGTGCAGTTAACTGTTTGTCATGCTATTTGTGCAAACAGACGACGGCGCTGTTGAAGCCATGCTCTTTTGTTTGCCGTCAAACGGTGGATCACTGCTGAGTGTATATCCTGTCACAAAATGTGGTGAAAAGTCGGTAATAGTGTGATTAAGGTTTGTACATGTCTATACTGCACTTAGATAATGTGACTAAAATAGGAATACTCCAAATGTCTTAATTCAATTTGTTTAGTTTGAGTATGACTTTAGCCGGATTAAGGTAATCAAAAATCTCTGTTTACATGGTAGACTCTTAATCAGAATATTGTCTTAATTGTGTTAAAATTAGAATATTGTTGTTCATGTAAATGTACTGAATGTCTCCTAACTGATTGAGGTGTTCTGTTGAGTGTTGTCAAAAGTACAGACTGCAATACCATTCGGTACTGAAATTTTTAAAGCGTCCATTTCCTGCTAACATTTGAATGCTACTGAGCAGATTCTTGCACAGCGCTGATTGGTCGTAGTGTTCAGACGTGTTCACTCTAATGAATCAAATAGAAATACAACAAAAACAAAAAATGATTCAAAACAAAAAGTATATGAAAAAACATTAGTTTTTTATGTTCATGAGCAGGGTCGAATAAGTAATAAATGGACAGTTGCTTTGTTTTGCCTTTTTGAAGACAAAAAAAAAGAAATTATTTGAAGGGACACAGCCTGTAAAATCATCTACAAATGCTGAAGATTTCAGGCCACATTAACCTTTCATAGTGAATCCACACATTGTTAATGGAGAAAACAAATCACAGACGAATCGAATGAACAAAGGTCAATGTCATAAAGAGTGACGAGTGTTATAACGGATTTCCCTTTCTAAAACCGTCTACAATTCTGTGTTCTTCTGTTCCTTAAGGGGTCACCCTATCATTTAACTACATGTTATTTCTCTCTCTTCAGCTGTGGTTAAATGACTCAGAGAAGCCACAGCTGCTGGCTCCCGAGTCTCCAGAGTCTGTGTGTGAGCCGCTGGTCGTGGTCAGTGCTGAGCTGGACGCTGTGGCGGTGGATGAGCGCTCAAACACTGGGGATCAGGACTCCAGCGCACACAGCCGACACAGCAGCGGAGACTCTGGCGTTTACTCCACAGAGGAGGACTCCTGTCACAGATCCACCACACATGCTGACCTACAGATGAGCAGCAGAAAGCACAGAGAAGAGCTGCATGATGGGATGCTGCTGGAGCCCTGTGCTTGAAACAGTCAACCGATGTCAGACGGACATGACTGTGGCTATTTGCAGCTTTGCCTCTCTCTCTTCCAATATCTGTCAGCTTATTGTACATGTAGAGACAGCAGCACCTTACTGAGGTTTATGATATTTGAGCCATATTTGTCATATCTGTTAACATGCAGATTTCTTATGATTCTTATAGAATCTTAATTCACTGTTGTCACTTGATGTCTTTTTTGTTAGCTTTTACAATAGCAGGGTTTAAAAAGAGAATGAATTCGTTAGTTTGACTGTTTTCTCCTCCACTTGTTCCAAACCTGTTGAACACAAAAGAAGATATTTTGAAAAATGCCGGGATCTAAACAGTTCATGAGCACCATTTAATTCCATAGTAGGAAAAAAAAAATACTATGGATGTTAGTAGTGCTCATTAACTGTTCAGATCTGCTACTAGTTCGTTCATATATATATATATATATGTATATATGTATGTAATTTTTAATTTTTTTCAATGCACACAGACTGAAGTAGTTTAAGTATTTTGGTTATTTTAATTGTGATGATTTTGGCTCACATTTAACAAAAACCCATCAATTCACTATCTCAACAAATTAGAATACTTCATAAGACCAATTAAAAAAAAACATTTTTAGTGAATTGTTGGCCTTCTGGCCTTTCTTTGATAGCAGCCTTCAGGTCATCTGCATTGTTGGGTCTGGTTTCTCTCATCTTCCTCTTGACAATGCCCCATAGATTCTCTCTGGGGTTCAGGTCAGGTGAGTTTGCTGGCCAATCAAGCACAGTAACACTATGGTCATTGAACCAGCTTTTGGTACCTTTGGCAGTGTGGGCAGGTGCCAAGTCCTGCTGGAAAATGAAATCAGCATCTCCATAAAGCTCGTCAGCAGAAGGAAGCATGAAGTGCTCTACAATCTCCTGGTAGATGGCTGCGTTGACTGTGGACTTCAGAAAACACAGTGGACCAACACCAGCAGATGACATGGCAGCCCAAACCCTGACTGTGGAAACTTCACACTGGACTTCAAGCAACATGGATTCTGTGCCTCTCCACTCTTCCTCCAGACTCTGGGACCTTGATTTCCAAATGAAATGCAAAATTTACTTTCATCTGAAAAGAGGACTTTGGAGCACTGAGCAACAGTCCAGTTCTTTTTCTCCTCAGCCCAGGTAAGATGCTTCTGACGTTGTCTCTGGTTCAGAAGTGGCTTGGTAGCCCTTTTCCTGAAGACGTCTGAGCGTGGTGACTCTTGATGCACTGACTCCAGCTTCAGTTCACTCCTTGTGAAGCTCTCACAAGTGTTTGAATCGGCTTTGCTTGACTATTCTCAAGCTTGCGGCCATCCCTGTTGCTTGTGCACCTTTTCCTTCCCAAATTCCTCCTTCCAGTCAACTTTGCATTTAATATGCTTTGATACAGCACTCTGTAAACAGCCACACCTTTCAGTAATGACCCTCTGTGACTTACCCTCTTTGTGGAGGGCGTCAATGTTCGTCTTCTGGATTATTGCCAAGTCAGCAGTCTTCCCCATTATTGTGGTTTCAAAGAACAAGAGATACCCGGAATTTATACTGTAGGGATGGTCATTAATTGAAACTCAAATGTAAATATTCTAATATTTTGAGATGCTGATTTTTTTACTTTAATGAGCTGTAAGCTCTAATCATCAAAATTAAAACAACAACAAAAAAAACTTTTGAAATGTTTTACTTTACATGCAATGAATCTAAAATATATGAAAGTTTCACTTTTTGAAATAACTTACAAGAAAAATAACTTTTTCACGACATTCTAATTTATTGAGATGCACCTGTATATATTATAATGTTTTTATATATTTAGCACCAAATTGTCAAAGGTTGATGTAAGGTCAAAAAAATACACTGTTTTCTCAGTGGTTAGTTCAGGTCATGTGACTCTTCAAGTCAAGGGTCAAACAGGAAATGAATGCAGTATTTTAGTTTGTCTCCATGCTGTTAGCCAGAAATCAATCCTCTCACGGTTTCCTTCATATGTTTTGCTTTGGACAGCCTTTGCTCTGTTTGTTACCATTTTCAGTGTTTATACAGATATACATGTGTATGTAATCTGGAATTCATAGGTTTAATCTAAAGAACAAAGTGCTTTATGGCAATTGCATTTGTTAAGATTAGTAATATTAAGTGGAGCTAAATGTTCATAGAGGCTGTTTGTAAGCAATGTTTAACAAGATATTTGTAATTTTGCATTTCAGTTTTACAAAAAAAGATAGAAAAGAATAAAAACATAAATAAAAATGCCTGAACTGTACTTCTATTATCTGTCTGTCAAGTTTTTCATATCAGTGTCAGAATATTTGATAACGTGTTGTGCTGCGTACCAATGTGCCTACTTATACTACAACCTTAAAGTATGTACTCTTTTGGTGAAGAAAAAGTACACACTTTTGAGTGTGTAGTAGAAGATAGCCAATTTGGTACATACTATCACTGTCACATCTGTTACATGCACCCTGTCACTGTAAACTGGGCTGTCAATCATCTTGTCACAGTTAATATCCTCCACATTTCATTTCATTTAAGGGTTGGATCCAGACTGACGCTTTTTAGTAATTCCTAGCAGAATCAGAGAAACAGAGACATAATTAGCGTAGTTGCTGTTCTATTCAAGCAAAAATGATTTGTTCAACCCAAGCTAAAGGATTATAATGTACATTTGATCAGACATAATTGCAGTACAAGATTATAAGATGCATTATGTGAATGCTTGGCTAAAGAGATGTGTCTTTAATCTAGATTTAAACAGAGAGTGTGTCTGAACCCCGAACTTTATCAGGAAGGCTATTCCAGAGTTTGGGTGCCAAATGTGAAAAAGCTCTGCCTCCTTTAGTGGACTTTGCTATCCTAGAAACTACCAAGAGTCCAGAGTTTTGTGACCTGAGGGAGCGGGTTGGATTGTAGCGTGGTAGAAGACTAGTTAGGTACACAGGAGCTGAACCATTCAGTGCCTTATAGGCAAGTAATAATATTTTGTAATTTATCCGGAACTTAATAGGTAGCCAGTGCAGAGACTGTAAAATTGGGGTAATATGATCATATTTTCTTGACCTGGTAAGGACTCTAGCCGCTGCATTTTGGACTATCTGTAGCTTGTTTATTGAAGATGGAGGACAACCACCTAACAGTGCATTACAAAAGTCCAGTCTAGAGGTCATGAATGCATGAACTAGCTTTTCTGCATCAGAAACAGGTAGCATGTTTCGAAGCTTGGCAATGTTTCTAAGATGGAAGAATGCTGTTTTTGTAACATGGGAAATATGATTTTCAAAGGACAAGTTGCTGTCTAATATAACACCCAGATTTGTGACTGTAGAGGACGTTACAGTACATCCGTCTAGTTGCAAATTGTAAACCAAGAGATTCTGAGTACTGTTTTTTGGTCCAGTAAGTAATATCTCTGTCTTATCCTAATTTAATAGGAGGAAATTATTGGTCATCCAATCTTTTACATTTTCAACAATCTATTAGCTTAGTTCAGAAGTTTCATCTGGTCTTGTTGAGATATATAGTTGAGTATCATCAGCATAACAATGATAACTAATCCTGTATTTTCTATTAATATCACCAAGGGGCAACATGTTGTAGCATTTGGACCAATCAGACACAATTTTTCATTTGATTTAACAAATGAAATTAGTTATTAGATTAACAAATAATCACAGACCCCTCACCCAATACACATTCTTGGGTGCCCCTATGTCTGTGGACGCCTCCAGACCACCCCCGGTGCCATGGCAACCCATCAGATAACACTAGTTTTATTGCTCAAAGGAATGCAAATAGTCGAGCAACACTCACTTCATATAGGAAAAAGACATTATGCCATAAAATGGACTCTTCTCTAATTAATTCATAGAAAAACCTTTCTTTGAATGAGCATACATATTAAGTCATTGTGTATATTATTACTGTTTTTGTGTATTATATACTGTTTTATGCATGCTTATAATAGATCACTAGTTAATATCACTCTGACTGTAACATGTTTGGTCTCTATCAATTCGTTTTCGGATGATCTAAGTGAGAGTGAATATTACATGTTGATACCTATGCAACATATCAGTGTCCTAAGAATCTTTAATAGTTTGTATAATAACTTTCATTCCAACCCCTTTTGCAAATTACCATGCTCTCAGACAAAGGGCCATAAACCCCCCAGTATTTCCAAACTCCCGCTTGGAAATTCAGCCTTTCTCGTTGGTTAAGCCCATACTGAGAGGTGTGACTCTTCGCAGACTTTAAAGAGCCCACGCACAGTTCCCTCTTGCGCACTCTCTTCTGCTAAAAATCCCAGACTGCTGCCCGTGTGGAGAGCCTGAGCCGGTGCCGGCGTGCCCGGTGGGCTCCAACATATCTCAGTTTTGCGGTTCGGTTAGATCCTAGAACAGGGGTGGGCAAACTTTTTGACTCGTGGGCCACATCAAGTTTTCCGCACCAAGTGAGGGGCCGCATTATATGTTTGACAAATGAAGCTTTGATTTTTTTTTTGTTTGTTTTATTAAATTGACACTCACTACTGTACTGTATGTATACGTGTACATATATGGCAGTTCTATTCTTGTACCATCTCTGCCTTTTTTTATGAGCACTTTATGACACACAGATAAGTTGCATTGGGGTACAAGTCGATTGATGTATAAGACACATTTTATCATTTCATTCATAAATAATGTAAAATAAACTAAACGTTTACAAACATTAGAAACATGTATTTATATTCCCTTCACTCCAAAAAAAATCCTGTAAATTTAGCAGTGTTAATAACAGAAAACGGAATGAACATAAGTAAAAAAAAAAATACATTGGCATTCACTATTTAAGTAAAAACATTTAATAAACATTTATTATAAACGCCCAGACTAAATATTTAACGCAAAATTGAAACTATACCACTAGCTTGGTAGTTAGTTACAGTGCCCGTGAGCAGGAGGCAACACTAGCATTTCTTCTCCTGCTGGAAAGTGGGTTGTTGTCCCCCTCCATACAGATCACGTTCCGGTAGAACCCCCCTCGGTTGAAATCGCGATCGCGTTATACTGTTTCAGCTATTAAAATAGTATGTAATGGTGATTTTTCGTTTCGTTTTTTTATTAAGTTAGTTTAGAAAAACGTTTGGAGCATTTTTTTGTTCGTTAGATAAGTTTATTCTTTCTTAAAGTAACGACCAAGCAGCCAGTGGCAGACCGGCAGGCTGCTCATAGCCATGTTTGATCAATTTAGCCTTCTCAAATCATCACGACTTGCCTAAAATACAATCTATAGATATACTAAAACAGTTCAAGCATATAACAATGTTTAAAGGTTTTGCGCCAGGGTTTGCGGCCTTGACTTTCCATTCAACCACAGCTCAGCGGACCTCAGAACAAGAATAACCTCTTTGGAATTCATCACTCTTCAACCCGGAAGAACGTGATCGCGAGTCCAAGACCTGAAACCATCAAGACTTTCCATCCAAGACTGCATTCCAGACACATCAACAATCATGGAAGTGCAAGTATGGTACATCTAACTAAATGAAGCAGAGGTTTAGTATAAGCTATAGACCCCGTTATAAACAGCGCTGATGGTTTTACTCAGGTGATTAACTGACTCTTTCCATAACTGCATTCTGTCTTCTCTAATGGCTTCATTCATCCACTTTAGCTCCCCTTTTGTATATACGCGTGAGTGTATGTATGTTTGTTTGTTTGTTTATTTAGATTAGTTATGTGTGTTAGCGTTTAGTTAATAAAAGTTGTGTGCACAAATTACATGAGTTTCTGGTTTTGCCTTGCAAATTAATGTCCCTTTACGATTTTGACCCTTGCTACACGCTCTAATGCATTAATACTTAAGAAAGTATTTTCTGTGGCCACGAAAATATCCTTTCTTAGAGTTGATATGAACTTACACTGAATGGTCGCTGGACGACCAGATCAGTCGATGGCAATTTAATTCTGCTACAGTTATCACTGTCAGCCGATATAAATAATTGTAATTAATCATAATTAATTGTAATTATTTATATAAAATTCCCTTTTAAGCTAATTGACTACATATTTTGGTGGAGAATGCGGGCAATCGCTTAAACATTATTTGCAAGCAGACCCAGTACCAAACTTGTGTGTTTGTCTCATAATTTCATAACGCCTTACACGTGCAGTTTCTGATAAAATCAGATAGACTGTAGCTTGAATGCACCTTACTACGAGCAGTAGAAAGTTTATCAATGCTATAATGCGTGTTTAAATCGTACGATAAAGAACTAACCTGATATTAGCGAAGAAAACCTAATTTCTGTTGTTAGTAGAGCGTAAGCCTTCTCTGAAGAAGAAATCTCAGATTAGCAGCCCGTATAGATGGTACCAGACTAAATTAATCTGATTCTGGGCGAACATACCCCCATTTCATCTTTAAATGTGTAAATCTTCTCTGACAAAGAAATCTCAGATTAGCAGCACAAATTAATCTGCGTGGTGAAGAAACCCCACTTGCAGTGATATCAAAACTGGGCAACGAAGAAATCTTGCTACAGGATATTTAATTAAATGATGATTTGAGCAATGTTCCTCATCTCCCAGATTTAAGGCCTTCTTGTAACCATCGCGTATCATTGTAGGATTAGAGCAGTTCTAGCAACTGTTGTCCCCTTAATGAGCTGTACAGGTTATTAGTAGCCTAATTCCTGTCTCTTCTACTACCCTCCTTACACCAGGGCCCTGAGCAGACTAGAAACACTTCCTATTGTTTCTGTTTATTTACTTTAAAATGGTTGATGTGTCCCTGCTAGCGTAGCCAGCAGTCTCCCTAGGCTTTATGACCCTGCTACATTCCTTTGAACAAGTGATATCTGCTTAGTCATATCTCCTAGCTTAAACTAAATAAGGAAAGCCCTTCTTTCTCTCTCTGTCTCTTCCTGATTTTATTTCAGTTTTGTTTATTTGATACCTTCATAGTGACCAAACCTGTGAACCATCAGTGCTTTGAGTAATAGTTTGACCACACGTATAGTCGGTCACTAGCTGACCCCTGCTTACAGCCTCGTCAACAAAGTTACTCAAACCTTCTCCTTGCGTTCTTAGCACCCTACCTCACTAGCTCACTAGCTGCCCCTCACCAGCTATTCACACCTTACACGGCCTACAGAGCCGTTCCCCATACAGATAGCCTAACACCTCTGTACGTACTTGCACTTGCCTTCTGCCTCTCTCTCTCTGGTGTTCTCCCAAGTGTGCCAGTGTGTCTCAGACATTCCACAGACATCCAGCCCTGCCATCCCACCAGGACCACCTGAAAACCCCGCAGAGCACGGTGATGGACATCCTTCAGCCCAAAGCAGCCAACAACCTGCAGTGGCAGAGAAAGGAACAGCGAGACTGTGACACAAGTGGACACCTGACCCCTAGCCTGAACCACCAGGAGCTGACCAACATCATCTCCTCCTTGGTCCACAATCTCCTGGACCTCAGACAGGAGGTAAATGAACTGAAGCTGCAAGTCACAGAGTCCTACAGGGAACTGACACCCTCACAGCGAGAGAAGGCACAGAATGGATGTAAAGAACCTTACAGAATGGCACAACAGAAGGAAATCACCAGTCTTCAAGAGGCTCTAACAGCTGCTGGACACCAAGCGCAGTGTGAAAAAGCCACCAGACAGGACCTGGAAAGAGAATTGTTTCACACAAAGACACTGTTAAAAACAGCGTATGTGGAACTTAATGAAAGGGACACCAGAACTAAGGCTTAAGAAGGCCCTCTACATGCAGCCAGAGCTGAAGTCCAAACTCTGACTCAGCAATTCTGCAGCATTAATGAGGAGCTTGACATGGTTCAGAGAGAACTGAAACAGTCCTACCCGGCTGTGCATGGATTCAAATAAAAGGCACCCTGCTGCACGTCACACAGCCAGCAGTGCAAATCCCCTCACTCCTGTACACAGATACGAAGGGGGGAGCCAAAGTCTTCTGCCTGACATTTCACAAGTCAGCTTCCTGAAAACCTCTGCAGCTGCAGAAAGAAAGGGATTTATTCAGGCGAGCCCTGAAACAGTACATGGAGTGACACTCAAAGACCTCAACCGAATGGTCAGAAACATCCCTGCATTCACACCAGAACTTGCTGGATAACATGATGTTTACGCTTACTTAAGAGAGATTGACTTTTTCCTGCAGTCATGGACCAGTGTGACCCACGAAGATAGACTCTATCTACTCTGGATCACCTGTAGCCCAGAAGTGCGACGCTTCCTGGCTCGACAGCCAGGACACATCCAATCGGACTAGCAGCAGCTTAAACAAGCTATCATAAAGGAATTCTCAGACCCAGAATTTGAACACGGACTGATCGCTGCCTTAGCCATCGAACAGGGCCGCCATGAAACTCCCCGTGATTACTACCACAGACTTCGACGAGCTTACGTCGGAGCTCGCAGTAAACCTGGGATGGAGGAAGACACTGGCTTTAAGAGCCTTTTCCTCCGAAACCTCCACCCCATTGTAAGTCACCATACAGGCATTATGGCCTGCCCCACAAGGCCAGTTCAACAACTGCGTGACCTGACACAGAAGGCCTTTAACAAGCACAAGGCCTCTACCAAAGGTGTTTGTAAGACCCCACTGAATCTGAACTGCACAACCCAGAATCCAAAACAGGCGCCAGAAGGCACCCAGCATTGCCACAATGCAAGGCCCTTCTACAGAAAGCCACTAGCCAGCAGAGGAAAGAGCCGTTGCCATGGCAACAGACCCAGGTCCCAGACCAGCCACTGGCAGGAACCATGGAAAAGGCCATCCTCATCCTGCGAACACCATGGTATGTCCAACGACAGTCCCCCACAGCATCCTCCTCCACACCCTTCACACAGGTGCCAAATGGATGTTGCACAAGGACAGCCGGACATGCCTATTTCTGAGTTACAGGAGCTTCTGATACTGGCAAAAGAGCTCCTTGAAATAGACTCAACCGAGGAGTACTGCGAAGGACAAACTTCTGACTCCTTGCCTGACGCAACACAGCATCAGACCCCTCCAAGGGAGGAGCATCCCTTAAAACCAGTCGACACCCCAGAAGCAGCCAGACAACGCTGGGTTGAGCAACGGGCCCACATGCCCAACAGCGAAACCTCTACCAACAAACTCTCTTCACCCTACAAAATCTCCATAACAATTCCCTGCGACCCCTGGAACCACCTGCACTCTCGCCAGTGAGATTCTAACCCGGCTGTTCCACACCACGGGTACCACAGATAGCCTTCTGGCTAACAGCATCAACAACCATCTGACCCGGACCAACTCACTTTAGGATGACAGCCGACACTGCCTCGACACCTGCTGCACCAGCTCGAGGATCCGCACCTTACTACAGCCTACATTCCCACAGCTTTCCACTTGACAGCATCCACCACGGCACCACAACCACTCCTGGAGGCAACCAACAGCCAGAGAGCCACCACTGTCTCCCAGCCATGAGTGGCAGGTGCAAGTTTGATTGTTCTGCATCTTTAATGTCGCTCGTTGTTGTCTATTGGACGGACAACAATGTTCGAAAGAGGGGAATTATGAAGCATTTGGACCAATCAGACACAATTTTTCATTTGATTTAACAAATGAAATTAGTTATTAGATTAACAAATAATCACAGACCCCTCAACCAATACACATTCTTGGGTGCCCCTATGTCTGTGGACGCCTCCAGACCACCCCCGGTGCCATGGCAACCCATCAGATAACACTAGTTTCATTGCTCAAAGGAATGCAAATGGTCGAGCAACACTCACTTCATATAGGAAAAAGACATTATGCCATAAAATGGACTCTTCTCTAATTAATTCATAGAAAAACCTTTCTTTGAATGAGCACACATATCATTAAGTCATTGTGTATATTATTACTGTTTTTGTGTATTTTATACTGTTTTATGCATGCTTATAATAGATCACTAGTTAATATCACTCTGACTGTAACATGTTTGGTCTCTATCAATTCGTCTTCGGATGATCTAAGTGAGAGTGAATATTACATGTTGATACCTATGCAACATATCAGTGTCCTAAGAATCTTTAATAGTTTGTATAATAACTTTCATTCCAACCCCTTTTGCAAATTACCATGCTCTCAGACAAAGGGCCATAACCCCCCCAGTATTTCCACTTTGAGGTACGATATCTATATCAGTAAGATCAATTCGATGCGATATAATTAAATCTAGCATATGATTAAAACGATGAGTGGGCCTGGTGATGTTTTGCTTGACTCCAAAAGAGTTTATTAGGTCAGTAAACACAAGTCCTAACGCATCATTTGTATTGTCAACGTGAATGTTAAAATCTCCGACAATTAGCGCTTTATCAACATTAAACAATAGATCTGAGAGGAAATCTGCAAATTCTTTTATGAATTCTGTATATGGCCCTGGCGCTCTATACACAGTAGCCAGAGCAAGAGATGGGAGAGATTTCTTTTGCATATCTGACAGTGTAACATTAAGCATAAGTATTTC
Source organism: Acrossocheilus fasciatus (assembly GCA_036784905.1). Lineage (NCBI taxonomy): Eukaryota > Metazoa > Chordata > Actinopteri > Cypriniformes > Cyprinidae > Acrossocheilus > Acrossocheilus fasciatus. The sequence goes on along the minus strand of CM071946.1, from coordinate 242,842 downwards.
GAATGAGTTAAACCTCCTGTATCCTGTTTTCTGAGTAACATTGAGAATATCAATATATATTGTGACGGGAGGAGCCAACGACAGACACAGTGGGTGTGGCGTCAGGCCTCGGAGAGGTTTTTATTAAACAAAAATGATAAAATAAAGTGTCCAGGGGGAAGAAGTGTCCATAAATCAGGGGGGATCTGGTGTCCTCGATGTGCTGCGGGGCTCGTGAAGGAGGGCAGTGTTCCAAAAGGGAAGGGTCCAGGCAAGGGGCGGAGTCTGGTGGCCGCACACGCTCCCGCGGTCCGGGGCACGAGGGGCGGCGGCTTCTCTGGAGCGGCGGCTCTTCCTCTTCTGCCTCTTACGGGCATTGGCGGGATGGACGGCCCGGCATCCTGGCCCGACGGCCGTTATACGGGTGCGGCTTGCACGATGACTCTGGAGGTTCCGCGGCTCACATCCTCGGCGGCGCGATGTCCCTCAACGCACCCTTCCTGGACCCACGAGGACACCAGCGTGCATGCACGGGGGAAGAGACCGGTCTCCCGAGGAGAGGCGCGCTCGGCATTTAACGGCGGCGGTGATGAGGCTTAATTCAGTCCAGCTGTGCCTCATCACACGCCGCCAGCCCACGTTGGTCCCACGCCCCTCCTCTCATCCACCCACTCCAGTCGGGAGCCTGGTGAAGGGCGGCGAATAAGGGACGGGGTGGTGATGATGATGAGGGGGAGGGCCACCGATCCGTCACAATATATATTGTTGTGACACCGCCGCCACAACCAATCTGACGGGGTTCATGTTTATAACAGTAGCTTGGTGGAGTAGACTCATTTAGACCAAAATATTCATTTGGTTTAAGCCAGGTTTCAGTCAAACAGAGTACATCAAAACTATTATCTGTGATCATTTCATTTACAATAACTGCTTTGGGTGCGAATGATCTAATGTTTAGGAGCCCAAGCTTTAGAAATTGTTTTTGTTCATTTATTTTGCATTTTTCAGGTTTAATCACGATCAGATTTTTTCTAGATCCTGCATTAAATTTATATGTTGACCTCACTATTCGGGGAACAGACACAGTCTGTATAGATTGGACAACGCAAGTACTTCTACCATTTAAGAGGGTAGAACAAAAGCCATCATAGCAGTTATTTGAGAATTGGCTTACTAGTCAGATGGAGCATAATGCCCTGGAGATGTTGTCCGACAGGAGTTCCACTCCGACTCTGCTGGGGTGCAGGCCATCAGCACGGAAAAGCCTAGAACGCTCCCAGAAAAGATTCCAATTATTAACAAAGAACAGTTTCTGTTCTTTACACCATGACAATAACCATTCGTTTAAAGCAAAAAGTCTACTGAACCTTTCATGTCTTTGTCGATACATGGGAAGCAGTCCTGACACGATGATCGTCATCGCAGGTGATGTGCTGCGTACCGTCTCGATCAGGCTCCTGAAGTCCCTCTTCAGTCTGTCTGCCGCAGCTTGGTGTGGTTAACCCCCGTGTGCAGCATGACAGCGCCGATGCTCTCGTCGCCCTTCAGGATCACGGGTATCTGCGCAGAAACATCAAGAACACAAGCACCAGGGAAACAGTGAGTGTGCACTTTGCCTTCAGCTAACGTAACATGGACGTGCCGGACGATGGAGTCTCCAATGATCACAGCATTGCGTTCCGTCTCACGGAGGGGAGTGAAGCGGTTCCGGGTGGACATCTCGAAGACCGGAGGCGGCGGAGGGGGAGAGGTCATCACCCGGGGCCTGGCTTTTGTCTTCCGCTGCTGGTGCACCCAGGGTCCGTGGTACCCAGGGCCTGTGCAGAGAAACACACGGAGTAGAGGTGTTCTCTACACCTCTATAATCTCACATAGTATTTAGAATGGATAGTATGAACATTGGGACGCAGGGTCGGTGTGCCTCCAGGAACAGGGTTGGAAAACCCTGCTGTATGCCTTTGGTTTGCTAATTACAAAGGCTTGTACAGCTGTGTTCACTGAAGCTTTGGTCAGCCATGTGTTTTATTAGAGTGTGTGCTGGCACAGGGAGCATCACACACAGAAGGCATTGCAATCCTACTGACCTGCGTCCCATCTGCACCTCTCTCTTTTTCTGTGGGTCTCTGGAATTGTCAGTCAGCTGTCAATGAAGCAGACGATTCCAACAATTGCTTCTCAATCTACTCTCAGTATCTTGAGCTTGACTGACACCTGGATTCGTCCAGAAGACTCCGCAACCCCTCCTGCTGTCTCCAACAACTTCTCTTCCTCTCACACCCCGGAAGTTTGGGAGAGGTGGAGGTACTAGTCTTCTCATTTCTAACAATTGGGAATACTCAAACCACTCTCAAGTCAAGTCACCTTTATTTATATAGCTCTTTATAAAATACAAATTGTGTCAATGCAGCTTTATAGTGTTAAACGGGAAAATAATGTGTCAATAATACAAGAGGATGATAGTAAATAGTCAGTTTTTCAGTTAAAGTCAGTTCATCATTGATTCAGTGATGTCATTGTCCAGCTCAGCTCTCTTCTAATAGCATCTGTGCAATCAAGCCGACAATATTGCCAGAAATTAAGTGTCCCCAACTAAGCAAGCCAAAGGTGACAGTGCCCTAAATAATGCATCCTAAAAATCCTTTTACGAATCTGAATTATAGAAATGTGTTAGTGTGTTATGTGTACGCCACGTTAAAGAGATGGGTCTTTAATCTAGAATTAAACTGACAGAGTGTGTCTGCCTCCCGAACAGTGTTAGGTAGATTGTTCCAGAGTTTGGGCGCTAAATAGGAAAAGGTTCTGCCACCTGCAGTTGATTTTGATATTCTAGGTATTATCAAATAATGCAATAAGAGCTCGCTCAAATACTGAGGTGCCAAACCATTCAGGGTCTTATAGTTAATTAACAATTTTTAAAAATGTATACGATGTTTAATAGGGAGCCAGTGCTGACGGAACCGGGCTAATATGGTCATACTTCCTGGTTCTAGTAAGAACTCTAGCTGCTGCATTTTGGACCATCTGTAATTTGTTGATCAAGCGTGCAGAACAACCACCCAATAAAGCATTACAATAATCTAACCTTGAGGTCATGAATGCATGAATTAATGTTTCTGTATTTGGCATTGAGAGCATGGATCACAATTTAGATATATTTTTGAGATGCGGTATACAAATGCTAGAAATGTGGCTTTCGAAAGAAAGAATGCTATCAAATAGCATGACGAAGAATTGACAGAGCAGCCATCAAGTGTTAGACAGTGATCTAGGATATTACATGCAGAGGTTTTTGGTCTAATAATTAACACCTCTGTTTTTTTTCAGAATTTAACAGTAAGAAATTACTAGCCATCCAGTTTCTCATATCAACTATGAATTCCGTTAGTTTTGCAAATTGGTGTGTTTCACCAGGCCGCAAAGAACTACAGAGCTGAGAATCATCAGCATAACAGTGAAAGCTAACACCGTGTTTCCTGATGATATATCCCAAGGGTAACATACAAAACATGAAAAGTAACGGTCCTAGTACTGAGCCTTGAGGTACTCCATACTGTACTTGTGATTGATATGATACCTCATCATTCACTGCCACAAATCGATGGCGGTCAGATAAGTGTGATTTGAACCATGCTCTAATTCCAACATAATTTTCTAGTCTATTCAAAAGAATGTTGTGGTCGATAGTGTCAAACGTGGTGCTAAGATCCAGTAACACTAAGAGAGAGATACAACCATGATTGGATGATAGAAGCAGGTCATTTGTAACTCTAATGAGAGCAGTCTGCTGTGATACGGCCTAAATCCTGACTGGAAATCCTCACAGATACCATTTTTCTTTAAGGAACATAGTTGTGATGATACTACCTTTTCTTGTATTTTTGACAGAAAAGGGAGATTCAAGATCAGTCTTTAATTAATTAATTAATTCTTTGGGGTCAAGTTGTGTTTTTTTAATGAGAGGCTTGATGGTTCAAGCCCATCCTCCGATGCTGCGAGAGATAGCTCTTCCTCTTCGCGAGCACCAAATGAGAGAGAAACTCGCCCTGAGACGAGCTCTCAAACTCATTCGGCAGCTCAGCCGGAAGACACGAAGCATGAGAGGAACAAGTTCCGCGGGGAACAAAATAACATTATAAAATAATATTTTGTGTAACCACTCTAATGATAGCTGAAATGTGGTACTTTATTCACTAAAATAAATTTAATCATACTATATCTGTCACAGTTCTGTTTGTCTCAGTTTTAATGGACTTTTAGTTTGTTTTCTTCCCTCATGTGTTCCTTGACCTAGTTTTCCCTCATGTCTGATTATGTCATTATGTTCAGGTGTGTCTTGTTTAGTAGCTTCATTAGTCTGTTTATTTAAGTTCTGTCTGTGGTTGTCGGGGCTTGTCATGTGTCATCAGCCTGCCTGCATGTGGAATTACCTTTATGTGGATTAATTAAAGACTGTTTGACTTCATCATTATCTTCGTGCATGTTCATTCGACACCGATACATGACAATAACCAAAAACATGCTCCTGCTGTTATTTAATGAAGAGACATTTGTAAATAAAATATTCATATCAGTCAAGGTCTTATTGACTTTTAATGCACCTTATTTCAAAATGTACAGAATTACTCGCTTTCATTTGTGCTTTAGCTATGATTATTTCATTTACTCACTAGAACACTCCCTACTTTACTCTGTTTATTGTGTCAGAACACACCCTGTAGTTTCTTTTTTCTTCTTTTTTTATTAAACGTATATTTAAACTTTTTTGTTTAAACTTTTATTAAACAATGCATACATTTCAAACATCATTGGTGGATACACAGAACAGACCTTGCTACGTAATACATGAAAAAGTATTAAAATCTACAAATGATCTCTTTCAGCATAAGAGGTGTTTTTATACACTTCTTATTTCTGGTAATATTATTCAGAGTTTCATAAAATGTTTTAAGATTGTTCCAGAAAAACCTAAAAGAGGGTGTAATAGACATTACTTTAACTTTGTGTATATGAAACTTCCCAAGAAGAATTATCTTTAATGTGTTTTCAATTAATTTGTATATTATTCTTTTTATTATCTGTGTCCTGTTCTGTCGCTGTCATTCTGCTTCACTGTGGAGCTTCTGTCACTATAACAAATTCCTCGTATGTGTAAACACACCTGGCAATAAAGCTCATTCTCATTATATTGGAGCCAGTGTTATAGTCCAAAAAGAGGATCATAGATTCGTCTATTCTAATTACTTTGTAAAATGCATCAAAATCATCACTGACACCTGCTTCCAAAAATCTTTAGAATAATTACTATTACAAAATAAATGTGTAAGAGTTTCAGATTCAAAGTTACAAAAAGGTGTCTTCTTTACATTTACATTTAGTCATTTTGCAGACGCTTTTATCCAAAACAACTTAAAATTAGGGAATTAATAAAGCAATTCATCTTGAAGAGAGCAATCCGACAAACGAAGTGCTTGTAACACCAAGTCACAGGCATTGTTTAAATAAGTACAAGCTAGCAAGGGAAGGAATAAATAAGGAGAAAGAGTTTTGTTTTTTTGTTTTTTTTATGTGTAGGGTGAAGTCAAGCAGTGTTGAAAGAGATGAGTTTTCAGCTGTTGCTTGAAGATTGACAGGGATCCGGCACTCCGAATATGGGTGGGAAGATCATTACACCAGCCAGGAATGGTGAACGAGAATGTTCTGGAGAGTGATTTTGAGCCTCTTTGTGATGGTACCACGAGACGTCGCTCACTAGCAGATCTCAGACTTCTGGAGGGGATGTAGATTCTTAATAGTGAGTGCATGTAGGCGGGTGCTGAGCCTGTGGTTGTTCTATAAGCAAGCATCAGTGTCTTGAACTTGATGCGAGTTGTGATTGGTAGCCAATGCAATGAAATAAAGAGAGGTGCAACATGGGCTCTTTTGGGTTCCTTGAAGACCAGTCGTGCCGCCGCATTCTGAATCATTTGTAGAGGTTTGACTGTGTTTGATGGAAGTCCAGCCAGAAGAGCATTGCAGTAGTCCAGCCTAGAAATGACAAGGGCCTGGACAAGAAGTTGTGCAGCATGCTCCGTCAGAAAGGGCCTGATCTTTCTGATGTTGTGTAGTGCAAACCTGCAAGCTCGAGCAGTCTTTGCAATGTGGTCTTTGAAGGTCAGCTGGTCATCAAAGATTACACCAAGATTTCTGACCGAAGTTGATGGGGTAATTGTTGATGAACCTAACTGGATCGTGATGTCACGCTGTAGAGTTGGAGCGGCAGGAAAGACAAGAAGCTCAGTCTTTGCCAGGTTGAGCTGAAGGTGATGTTCTTTCATCCATGCCGAGATGTCCGCCAGGCAACCTGAGATCCTTGCAGCCACCGTTGGATCATCTGGTTGAAAGGAGAGATAGAGCTGTGTGTCATCAGTAAAGCAGTGGTAGGAGAATCCATGTGCCTGTATGATGGGACCCAGTGATGTAGTGAATGTGGAGAAGAGGAGGGGTCCAAGAACCAATCCCTGAGGAACCCCAGTGACCAGTGAATGTGCTTTGGATACCTCCCCTCCCCAGGCCACCCTGAAAGACCTACCAGTGAGATAGGATTCAAACCAGCGAAGTGGAATTCCAGCGATGCCCAGTGATGAGAGGAGTATCTGATGATTGACAGTGTCAAACACGGCAGATAGATCCAGCAGAATGAGGACTGATGATTTGGAATGGGCTTTTGCAATTCGCAGGGCTTCAGTGACCGAGAGAAGCGCAGTCTCAGTTGAATGGCCACTCCTGAAACCTGACTGTTTAGGGTCCAGTTTGTTGTTCTGTGAAAGAAACAATGAGACCTGGTTGAAGACAACACGTTCAAGTGTTTTCGCTATGAATGGAAGGAGAGAGACAGGTCTATAGTTATCTATAAGAGAAGTGTTTAATGTAGGTTTTTTGAGCAGTGGGGTTACCCGAGCCTGCTTGAACGCAGTGGGGAAGATGCCTGTGAGGAGGGATGCGTTGATGATGTGTTTGAGTGCCGGTAAGAGTGTGGGAGAGATTGCTTGCAGAAGGTGTGAGGGGATTGGGTCTAGAGGACATGTTGTAGGATGGTTGGAGAGGAGAAGTTTGGATACTTCAGCCTCCATCAGGGGACAGAAGGAGAAGATGGGAGTTTTAGCAGTGGATGTGGTTGGTTGGGGGTCCTGTGTGCGTGGAGGTGAGAACTGATCTCTGATCGATCTAGTTTTGTCTGTAAAAAAAGTTTCAAAGTCATCAGCTGTAATAGAAGTGGTGGGAGGTGGTGGAGGGGGACAGAGGAGAGAATGAAATGTTCTGAAGAGATTACGCATGTCTGAAGCGCTGTTGATCTTGTTGTGGAAATGTGAGGATTTGGCAGTGTGGACATCAGCAGAGAAAGATGAGAGCAGAGTGTGATACCTACTCACGTCAGACGGATCGTTTGATTTGCGCCATTTCCTCTCTGCTGCTCTGAGTTTAGTCCGATGTTCACGGAGAACATCAGATAACCAGGGATTAGAAGGGGCAGCCCGTGCTGACCTAGAGGAGAGAGGACAAATGTCGTCTAGACAAGAAGTTAAGGTAGAGCATAAAGTTTCAGTAGCTGCGTTTACATCCAGAGATGAGAAATGGCTAGGTGAGGGAAGAAAGGAGGATACTACAGAGGAAAGATGGGAAGGAGAAAGGGAGCGTAGGTTTCGTCTAAAAGTAACCGGTAGGGGGGTTGGTGACACACGGGCAGCAAAATGTAGTGTAAATGTAATGAAGAAATGGTCCGAGATATGTAGCGGTTGTACCAGAATGTTATCTGCAGTACAATTGCGTGTGTAAATTAAATCAAGTTGGTTGCCTGATTTGTGCGTGCTAGTAGTGGTAAGGCGATTGAGATCAAATGAAGCTAGGAGTGAGTGGAAGTCTGTAGCATAAGGCTTGTCTAGGTGAATGTTGAAATCACCAAAGACTAAGAGCGGAGTGCCATCCGCCACGAAAGAGGACAACAACCTGTCCTGCTCCTCTAGGAAGGTGGCTAGAATTTGGCCAGGGGGACGGTAGATTACCACAATCTGGAGTTTTAGGAGACTTTAAACTGATAAAGACAAGCATTAATGTCACGGTTTATGTTAGTTTGTATGGAATTAGTTTTGTGCCAAATAAAATGAATGTAATTTTTAAAGAAACGTATGAAAATATCAAGTGAAACTGAATAAAATGTCTTTGAAACTAAAAAATAAATAAATTACAGGCAAAATCTTTGACCTCGTTTTTAATACACTGCAGGTTTTGCAACTGTTTTCTCATCTTTCATTCGTTGATCTGTACTTACAAATGCACTTCCAGAGTTTTCATTTACGCTTCTAAAGTTTTCGTTTACGATTCTGAAGATTTCATTTACGCTTCTGAAGTTTTCGTTCGCCATTCTGGCACAAAGCTCTCGTGGGGGCGGGGTTAACAGCGGTGTGTTCTCATTGGCTACTGAATTTTTGATTGACAGCTTCTTGACCTGGAAGTGAAGGCGTCAGTATCGTTGGGCCTGTGTGGATGTGAGCGTCTGTTAGCGGCTTCCTATTTCATTTTAATGATATAAAGTTAGGAGTTTTGTTTTTGAATTCAGTCTGTATTTACCTGTTGCTACTACTCTGTCAACATAAGCTTTTAGGAGCACGAGAAAACGCGAGAGAAAAAGGTCATATTGAGGTTTAATTATTAAAGTACTGTAATACCGGAAATATGTATAATGTCCAGTGTTCTCTTATGATATTTGTTTATTGCTCTTGATTCTTCTGCATTATAGGGTCTGATTAGGTTGAGCTGTTACATTTGAAATACAATACTATACTGTGATATTCAGACGTCAAGAAAATCTCACTCCAACCAGGCAATCAAGCTCGTTTTATTACATATCCCACTCAATGTTCTTGCTGCCAATTGTTTTCATCATGCTGATCATTTTGTTTAGTTATTTTATTTAGTTAACATGATCATTTAACATTTAAAATTGGAAATACATTTTTAACAATCATCAACTCAAGTGTGACTTTTATAAACCAGTTGAATGAATGTAAATGAAAATATGAATTAATTCAAATAAATTGACATTCTTTATTGTCACTATAGCATATACACATGTATCAAAGTGAAAGTCTTGGATGCAATTATGTTGTGAGCGGGAAGACCAGAATCCACAAAACACTAACTGCATACTATACATAATGCACAGTTTATTATTATAATTTACATTACCACACAAAATGCACAAGAACATAACATACAGAACGTTTAAAATCCATATGTTTTAAACACTGCAATGATCCTTTCAACAGTTCCTGTTACAGTATAAGTTACAAAACAGTGAATGAGTATGTAATGTACTGGTGTGCAATATCAGTCTTTACAGGGATAGTCCACGTCAAAAAAAGAAAATTCCTTCATTCACATAACATAAGTGAACTGTAACCCTTGCACATTTGACAGTTGAGTGGAAGCGATTATTAATAGTCAAAAGTTTATATTATTAATGTTTTTCTTATCTGTTGTTTCACTTCAAAAGATACTGATTTAAAAACTAAGGTCAGATGGATTATCGTCACGGTCGCTGTGTGTGGTTTTTAAAGCATCTTTAGGACTCACAGAGATTAATTATTTGCTTAAAAATCTTAACTTGCGTTTACCTGTCCAGTGAGCATGAGGGTGAGTAAAATTAAAAAATATATATATATTTTTATTTTTGAACTATCCCCTTAACAATCATATGCTGTTGGTATGCCAATTCAAGATCAGCATAGACTAATAAGAATAAAGTGCAACCTCTTGTGTATTTGTGAACAGTGTTTGTTTTATCTAGAGCTCCAAAGAAGTACAAATATTTGCATAATATCAGGTGTCTGAAGATCAAGATCCCAGTCATTCAAAGGTGATGTGTCTGAACACAATAAGATTCTTGTCTGATGAGGACTCTCTGGTACATCACTACATCCTCTGGTCAGCATCAGAAGTTCATGGAAAAGTTGCTCCGCTCTCTGGAAACAGAGAAAGGACATGTATCATAGTCTAACAATACAAACTGCTTTGAACTCCTATGGCACATTTTAAACTTAAAATATTTCAAACAAATAAATACACAATATAATTATTTAATATATATTAGTATTAACTTGGTACTAAAATCATTTAAATGTTCATCTGAAACATTTAAATGATCATCTGAAATGTTCATCTGAAGTGACTATTTTTTCATTAACAGAAAAAGCATGGTAAAAAGGCTTACATTGCTAATGCTGACAGCGCAGTGATTGACAGCGCGCTTGTAAAATAGCATTGGTTATTGTCAGATAGAGTAAATTTAGTACTGTACACTATGTGCTGGGGAAAATATGAACTAATCGAAGCAAATATGATCTAATTGAAGACTGTAACTGTGTGTAGATAACCAGGTCCTGTGATTGGACTAAATCAAGACAACTTACCGTGAGTATCCTGATAACGACGATGATTGATGATCGTGATGATTATATCATTCATCTGTGCTATTCCTAAGAAATCTCATCAATGTAGTGTAGCAGCAGAACAATACTGATAAAATAATAATAAAAAATCTTTATATATCATTAAAATGAAATAGGAAGCCGCTAACAGACGCTCACATCCACACAGGCGCAACGATACTGACGCCTTCACTTCCAGGTCAAGAAGCTGTCAATCAAAAACTCAGTAGCCAATGAGAACACACCGCTGTTAACCCCGCCCCCACGAGAGCTTTGTGCCAGAATGGCGAACGAAAACTTCAGAAGCGTAAATGAAATCTTCAGAATCGTAAACGAAAACTTTAGAAGCCTAAATGAAAACTCTGGAAGTGCATTTGTAAGTACAGATCAACGAATGAAAGATGAGAAAACAGTTGCAAAACCTGCAGTGTATTAAAAACGAGGTCAAAGATTTTGCCTGTAATTTATTTATTTTTTTAGTTTCAAAGACATTTTATTCAGTTTCACTTGATATTTTCATACGTTTCTTTAAAAATTACATTCATTTTATTTGGCACAAAACTAATTCCATAGTTTGGACTTTCAGGACAAAACAGTGAGTGTGCGCTTTACCTTTACAGTATCTCACAAAAGTGAGTACACCCCTCACATTTCGGCAATCACTTTAGTATATCTTTTCAAGGGACAATACTATAGAAATGAAACTTGGATATATTTTAGAGTAGTCAATGTGCAGCTTGTATAGCAGTAAAGATTTACTGTCCTCTGAAAATAACTCAACATACAGCCATTAATGTCAAAAAAGCTGGCAACAAAAGTGAGAACACCCTACTTGAAAACTTGAAAACGAAAACGGTTGTTTAACCATGCAAAGCCACATGTCCTATTTATCACGTTCATGTTTTTGTCTGCTTGACAGGACTATACAAATTTGTGTATCTTGTATTAGAGCAGTTAAAATTTGGTGCTTTGAGTACAAAGCGGAGGAGAGCGAAGTGGTTCTGGGTGGAGATCTCCTCCGCCTCTGGTTTTCGAGATCTCCACCCAAAACCACTTTGCTCCCCTCCGCGAGATGGAACGCGACGCTGTGATTGTCGGAGACTCCATCGTCCGGAATGTCCGTGCTACGTTAGCTAAAGGTAAAGTGCACACTGCTGGTAATGTGTGTGAGTAGAGTGTAAACAATGTAAGCAAGATTAGCAGCAACCACACTGGCGATGCTAACGGGCAAGCTAGTACAAACTAGTAGCGGACTCAGGGAAATTAAAATAAAACTAGTGACAACAAGGCACTCTGATTGTTTTTGTTGAAGAATACAATGGAGGATATATTCACACTTTATAGAAACAAAAATGATGGTGTATTAAATTGATTTTAATATTAAAAAATAGATGATAAGAATTATCAAAATATGCAGCAGCAACAAACAGGAAGTATAGAGGACAAACAATCAAACAGCATTATTTCATAATTATTTTGGGTAAACATGAGCTCCATAATAATATCATCATGAAGCCTTGTGCTTTTTTACTTCATTTGCAATGACTTGGAGCACATTTTTGCTTAAGCATCTGGATCGGTTATCAGCTAGAATCTCCTCATTTGTCATTTCTTTTATGGTGGCATAGAAATACTGACTCACACCCTTGAAGTGCGCGATGGCTTTTGAAATTTTACCCCTACGTGGATGATTGCTTGTCTGTAGTTACCTTACCATTAAGTACAACATGAACAGTAACCTTCTTAATTGATTGTTTTTTTTTTCAGAATTGTAAATACATATTTTGCAGGACAACCTTTGAAGGTGCAAGTGGCTAGGAAACTCGTTTGCTACGGTGTTTCACTTTGATGTGCTGATATTTAAAAGACAAGACACAACAAGGGCTGATCTTTGTGAACTCGTCATAAAAAAAAATCTGTCCATGTTTTTCGCAGTTATGTAGAACCTGGCAGTGGCTTTATTTTAGCCCAGTTCTCCAACTTAATCGACATCTGGAAATTCCTTGGACCTGGTGTGGTCTCTCTTCAGTCATCTTCAACTACAGAATCACTGTGTAACACAGTTCTTTGATACGGGAAGAAGGAGGCAGGAGCCGGCGAACATTCAAAGACTTTAATAATAAAATAAACAAACACAAAATGAAAGTAAGCGACTGCCAAACTCCAAAATAAAGTCCAGGCCTGGTCCTAGTGTCTAGTGATTTCTTCTTTACATCTCATAAAGTGTGCACTGTAAAAACATAACATGATCAATAAGTAATATCAACATATGTTTTTTCATCGCTTTAACTTGTGAGTTACACACTAAAGAAGGCAGATAGCCGAAACGTTTGTCCATTTTATCTCCTGCTTTGATTCCAATAAAAGACTTAAAGAGTGCAGACCAACCTCTGTAATGTTTGAAGAAATAAAGGTCTTGGCACCTCATTTAGCTAATTTAGGAGCATGCGGTGATTTGCTTTGATCGCTTTAAGCAGTTACAGTTGTAGCAACCCATAAGTGCTCAGTTACTTGAGCTGAAATGACTGCAAACAATGTAAGTTCATATTAATTTTTAAATGACACCATTTATAAAAAATAAAAAAAATTAATTTAAAAAAAAACGTTATTTTAAAATGTATTTAAGAAGAGTGTGACACAGGAAAGGAAGTGCCACAGTGCATGTTAAGATGCTGACTAAGGGCAAAATTGAAGCGGCCTCTTCATTTATTTATTTTTTGCTGAATATGTCAATCTTATAGTACTTTTCTAATCTTAGGTAGTAGACAAGTATGGCCTTCATCACCACATTGAAGCTTTTGCATGTGATTTGCATGTACTGCAGCATCATGGATATTACTTGTTGGAAAATCACTTTGCATAAAGTAAAATGAGAGTAAAATATTTAGAATAGTACACTTTGTAAATTATATCTAATTATGTAATGATCTAAAAACTGCAATAAATTGTTGGCCATGATTTACAATGATCATAGTGTGTTTGGAAATATCATAATATATATTTAAAAAATTGATCTTGTGAAGTAAAAAATATTACACTAAATAATAATCTGTCAGGACGACTATCATCAAAATGATTGATACTTAGCATACAGTTTGTATTGGCATTATGGTTTTGTTCTGGGCAAAAACTCCCTGCCCATCCCTGCAGCCTGTCATTAATGAGCAGGGAGAGCTGTATTAACCCCTTGGGTAAACAGAACAGAACAAAGCAGATGTCATTAATGTACTTAATGATAATTAAGTGTAACAACATTATTCTAGATAAAAAGGAGTCTGATTCAACGAGGAATATCAGAAAGCCACTTCCTGACTGTGGTGAAAGGAGGAGTTGGGGATGGAGGAGGGTAATTTGCTCCTGAGCAAGCGAAAAAGTTGCTGAATAATACTGAATAGAGCTTATATAGGAATGCTATGATAAGTGTTGTAGGTAGATGTGATCAGCTGAGAGTCAGCCGGTGCAAGCTTTGTCAGGGGACGGTCGAGAGATGAGGCGAGGACTCAAGTGCAGAAGAAAGTGGGTCTTTTAATAATAAAGAGCAACAAAAAATGAACAAAAACCACCCGGGGGGGGGGGGGGGGTGGAACAGGCAAAGAACCACAGCACACATAAACAAACCCACACACAACATCCAACATTAAACAACGAAACAGCACAGGACTGCAGACACCAGGAGACTATATGGGGAGCCAAACGAGGAGGACACAGGTGAAGTAACTGAAACAATAATGAGATAACAAGGAGGATGGGGTCAGACAATAGACAGGAAAGCACATGGCACCAAAAACAAACAATAAGGCATGTGCTAACACACACAGTGACATCTGGTGGCCAACCAGGGCACACCAGCAGGGCCGTGACAAGCTTGACTCACGTGACCTGCCAGAATTAATGCTATACGCTTGATTTACTATACAGTTGCATAAATTATCATCCTTTACTCATTATAAATGGTCAATAACAAATTTTAATTGTGGACTATAGATTAATTTAGTGACAGTACAGCTTATCATTGTTGGTTGAAAATAGATCCACAACCAGGTTTGCCCATGCCTGTGGTGCAATATCTTTTTGCTGACCAACAGCATGTTTCAATGCATTTATAATGGCACCTCTTCCTCCAGCTTGTTGCCAAAAGACCTTGTTTTTGTTTATTTGACCTTTTTTTTATACCTTCATGTTTTGTACATCAGTCAAAATATCAAACAATATCAAAATTCTTTCTTCTTCTAAATCCCTTTAAATGTACAAGAGCTGATAAAATGTAAAAACTGTAACTTGAATGCAATGTAAGTCGCTTTGGATAAAAGCGTCTGCTAAATGCATAAATGTAAATGTAAATGTAAATGTGCTATTTAACCCAGTATGACACGCTGCCTCCTGCAGGAGTCGGGATTACTCATTGTAATACGAGAAAGAACAACATATACCTTTTTATTTTTTAAATCCATCTTTCACAATTCTACAAAGTATGGGTCCAAAAGATCTAAGGTTTAGGTCTAGGATGCTGGTTTTTACACTAGGTCTCACTAGATCTCTCTCGATCAGGAGATGATTTTGTGCTTTACTAAAAAATGGTTTATTTTGTTAGATCCAAACAATCGTTGACCCTCTAGGAGTAAAACCACCTGCCAAATGTTCCTGTAGGTGTGAGCAAGACACAACATTTTGATTTGGATGGAGTACTACATGTATTTCAATTTACAACATTGTAAACCAATGCAATGTATTCTGCTGAACCAAAAATTTGAAAATCAGCTACAAATGATTCTCTAGGCACCAGTAACAAGACACAAAGACTTTAGAAATTATTCTTTACCCAGTTTTATGCATTACATCTTTAGAGTAAGACTAACAGTAAAATGATCCTCTAGAGCATTGGTCTCAAACTCAATTCCTGGAGGGCCACAGCTCTGCACAGTTTAGCTCCAACCCTAATCAAATACACCTGATCCAGCTAATCAAGGTCTTCATGATCACTAGAAACTTCCAAGCAGGTGTGATTTGGAGCTGGTTGGAGTGAAACTCTGCAGAGCTGTGGCCCTCCAGGAATTGAGTTTGAGACCACTGCTCTAGAGCATGGTTTCCCAATGTGGGGTTTGTGAACACCTGGTGGTTCCTGAGGGAATTGCAGGGGGTTCATGAGTTGGTAAGTTTTTTGCTAAGAAATGTTACAGGTTTATACAAATGTTATGTAAATGTAAAATCTTAAATGTATAAAAATAATTATCTTCTTGGGAAACCCTGTATTTAGAAAAAAATCTTGTGGAAAAAATGTAATAATTACACTGTAAATTACAGTAATACGAATTGAATAATTTGTTGAGTGTAATAATAACAATAGCTATGTAAATACAACTGAAACTACTTTCAAACTGATAAAAATAAATGTTTTTAAAGTTAAACATGCAAATGTGCCATTAAATTACTGAAATATTTACTTAAAATTTCAGGGGGTACTTCAATTAAATAATTTAGGTCAAAGGGGTTCGGGTAACAAAAAAGTTTGAAAACCCCTGATCTAGAGGATCTATTAGAAATGAATAGATGTATATGTATTTCAATATCATGTGTTGTGTTATAGTTCTGTGCATGAGACCAGCAAGTAAATGTTGTTCTATGAACCAGTAAAACACCCAGATAGCACACGTACGTCCGCAAGATGTCTGTTAAAGATCACTTGATCTGGAAAGGATCTGCTGTGTATAAACATCTGACAGACGTCTGTAAGATGTCAGTTTTACATACATTCTAAATCACAAACACAGAGCCGATCCTCCCTATACCCAGAATACACAAGCTGTGTAGGGCCCCCGAAACACCAGGGGGCCCCCTTGCTCTCAAAGATGTTTTAATTTTAGTTTCGTTTTTGAATTTGGCCAGCGGTTATGAAAACATGAATGATTATTTCTTTTAAAGCGGTGCGCTGTTATGCTCTCTATGTAAAAATCAGCCAAATCATGTAACGTGAATGTCATACAGTCTCTTGCTCTTAATAAAAATTAAAAAAACAAAAAAAACAAGTTGAAAGCATACCAAGCTGCTGAAGAGATTCTGTTTCTCGAGTGCTTTCCGTGAGCGCGATTCGAGACGGAGTGAAACACGGACAAACTCCCATACGCTTCTAATATTCAAATCTGTTAAGGGATTGTTAGGCTGGATTAATTAGGTCAACCAGAACCGGGAACACTTCCCAAAACACCCAATGTACTTGTTACATCGTAAGAAGAATGGCATCTACGCTAATATTAGTCTGTTTCTTTCTTATTCCGAGATCACCGTTGCTGATCCAGATCAGATGGTGGATCAGCACCTAGAGATGACCTCTACAGCCCTGAACATCAGCGGAGACCAGGACACCTAGATGATCCCCAGAGACTGATCCTCAGTGAAGATCGTCATCTAGACGGCTATTGGGACAAGACCACAGGAACCAGATGAGTTCTCTGCACAATCTGACATGGCTGCAGTTGGAATTGAACTGCGGGTTTTGTCTGGTCAGAGGAGAACTGACCCCTGCTTGCTTAGTTGGGGACACTTATAATTTCCAGTGATATCGTCTACTTGATTGGACAGATACTATTAGAACTGAACTGAGCTGGACGATGACATCACTGAATTCAATGATGAGCTGTCTTTAACTGAAAATTGAGTGTTTAATCTTGTCATTTTACATTATTGATACTATTTTCCTATTCTGATATTGGAAAGTTGCTTTGACACAATCTGTATTGTTAAAAGCGCTGTATAAATAAAAGTGGCTTGACTGAGATAAATCAGGAAGATTATTTATAAAGTAGTCTTTTGTGGTAGAGGTAATGGTTCTACCATATTTGTAACAAGGAGTTGGCTTTACAGCTTTAGCTATCTGGAATATACACAAAACTAGATAATGATCTGAGATATCATCACTTTGCTGCAAAATTTCAATGCCACTGACATCAATTCCATGTAAATAATATTAAATCTAGAGTATGATTTCAACAGTGAGTAGGTGCTGACACGTGTTGTTTAACACCAATAGAGTTTAGAATGTCTTTAAATGCTGATCCCAACGAATCTTTTTCATTATCAACATGGATATTAAAATCACCAACAATTAGGACTTTATCTGCAGCCAGCACTAACTAGAAAATCAGCACTAAGATAGAAAATCAGTAAATTCTTTAATAAACATAAATAGAGCATCCAGAGAAAGACCAAAAGACATTGAGGATGTGATTTTGTTCAAGTTTGTTCTGTGTGTTGCGTTTATTATTTTGTTCAGTGTATATGTATGCACTTATATTATAGTACTACCTTGAAGAAATAAACGTAAAAATAAGCAGCTTTGAGCGTTTTTGCCAAAGGCACAAAAAAAAAGCATTTACAAAAATCACATTTACATTTATTCATTTGGCAGACACTTTTAGATGCAAACAGGAGATTTAAGCTGGTTTTGCTTGTGGGTAAAGACATAAAATAAAGAAATGAACCTAAAATAAAGAATTGAACAACATATTCAAAAGAGAACAATAAAAAATAAATATAAAAACTTGAATCAAGCCAAAATGTTTTGGTTATACTACAATCACAATAAAAGGGCAGCTGTTTCTTCAAGACCACAAAATGAGCAAATTTCATCAAGATCAAATTCCATAGTTCCATTCGTTTTGGCCCTAATGGCCTTCCATGGTTCCATTCGTTTTGGCCCTAACGGCCTTCCATACTGCCGCTGAACAGCTGAGCCATCGAACAAATATCACTCCCGCGTGACTGAAGCTCTACTTCCTGTGTGGTGGACACGAGCAGAAGCGAAAGAACGCTGTGTTCAAACACAGAGCAGCAGCGCGATGCTCAGAACATGACGGCGCTCCGCTGCTTCAGCGTCTGTTCTCTGCTTCTGCTGACAGCGTCCGCGGGTGAGTTAATAATCTGACAGCGCCATGTGTGTCTCTGAACCGACACGCCTTGCTCTGTTTACACCCGAACTAGTTTCAGTCCTTGCTTGGTGTTTCATCTGTGTTTCATTTCAGTAGCTTTAACTTCGCGACTACTATGTTCTGTATCCATCTTTCTCCCAAACGAGTCTGCTGCTTTTTAGATTATGGGAAGCGCTTCCAGTTTGAGGAATTTAAGTTGAAAAAGACAAACAAATCATTTCCAATCATCGAGATTCGCTGTAAATAATTCTCATCTTTCAGTTCGACGTTCAGGCGTCAGGGGATGACGTAACGCTCTGTGACGTGCTGTAACAGTGACGCCTCTTTTACTTTATATTGTGCTGTGACCAAACAGACAACATACTTTACATTAGCGAGTTAATTACAGATCAATCCCACGAATAAGTCACTTAATGCACCGAAGAATGTCTATTTATTTATGTGTCTTTTCAGGTTTGTTTTCGTACATGCTTTAAAATGCTATTTTCTTTCACTTCTGATTCCTGTTATACGTGTTCGCTGCAGGGGACTTGAACTCTGTCCTGCAGAATTTGGCTCCAAGCTGGATTAAACACACTTTGTGTTTGTAGTGGTCTTGAAGACCTTGGTGAGGGTCATTCTTCATTTGGGGTGGCAAATGAAAGGCAGAATTTTTAAAAATGCTTGTTTTTTTTTTTCTAGTAAAATATATTGCTACGCATTTAAAAATAGTTTAAAATGCTATATCCATTAAAATGAAAGCTTAAGAACACTTGGATTTTTAAATAATTTCAATCAAATACTGGTGACACAGCCACTTATATAACACCACAGAGCGATCAGCAGGTGTCGCCACTTTAAAAATGAGTTTGCTGGTGAGATTTTACACGTTGTCAGTGATCCCAAAGGTCATTTCCTCTTGTTAGTGGTTTTACTTGGTCAGACAATCTCAGTTGTATTGAATGTGTGCGGGTACAATTCTTCTAAAGAAAATGCCACTTTAATGGATGTGGGCTGTGAAAATATACAGTACTGGTTAAATAAATACCCCAATGCTGTTCTTATTTTAGGTGGGTATTTCAATATGGTTTTAAACAGTGATTTAGATGGGTTTCCCCCGAGAGCTGCTTCTATATGTTCAATTATGAATAATTCATGTTATCTTTTTTGTTGATATATATCCTCCTGAGAACTCCCCAAAAATGCTTTGTGAATTTAGTAATTTTTCATGTCAGTACATTGTTTAGAGCATAAGAAAAAAATTGAAAAGTAACATTTTTGAAAAATTATATTTTATTCATATTTTATTCTATGTCCTCTAGATGACACTAGGGCTAAGTTTTTCTAAAAATATAATGGCATGAATAAACATCAAAAAGGCAAAAACAATGTTTTGTTTTTGTTTGTTTGTTTGTTTTTTTTGATCACCAATCAATTTTTAGGTTTCAGGATTGTTTTATACTAAACTTTAAGGATGATTCTCAACTATGTTATAAAATATATAACAAAATGATTTGATATACCATTTTGTTTTATGCAATATGTGTGTAAAAATTTCCATAATCTGGTTTTCCCATTAAACACAGTGTATCTATACACTACCTAATTTGCATATTAATGTGTTACTTTTGGGACAGCATGTTGAAAAAAGAATTGTCATAATGGGAGTAGTAATTGGCCAGATTTTCATAATAATATCTAATATTTCATGAGAAAATTTATATATAATTTATTTGCTTATTCAATTATGTCTCCCAAAATGCATAATAAACAAGCTTTTAGTCCCGGTGTCCTCTACAGTGGACATGTATGAAACGATGTCCTGTGTCATAACAGGAAGTCATATTTGAATTTGAAAACCCATAACATTTTCCTGAGATGTTGCTTTATGACAAACAATTTGAAAATTATTCAGATTTAAATGACAATTACAAAATATAATCATATTTCCATGAGGACGTTAAATGTTTCACTAAATTAAATTTAGCCATCTGTAAAG